>PVJA010020298.1:14027-37259 GCA_004027025.1 Myocastor coypus | reverse complement strand
ACCATAATGACAGACTTCAATACTATTAAAGAAGACATCAATAAAAAATTAGAGGAGAATAGAAAAATGATGGACTCCCTGACGGAGCAATATAGGAAAGACATAGATCGCATGAAACAGTTTCAAAGAGATATACAAGAAAATAAAACCTCGATCACAAGTTGGCAGAGCCGAATGAATGAAAATGAAGATAGAGTTTTGAACCTTGAAGACACAGTTGCAGCCAGTGAAAGGGTAAGAAAGGATCTTTTAAAAACAACCAGAATGCAGGAAAAAATAATTCATCATCTGCAAGATGATTCGAAAATGGACAACGTGAGATTAATGGGAATCAATGAGAAAGAAGGAGTCAATACAAATGATATAAAAAGAATATGGGCAGAAGTAATAGCAGAAAACTTCCCAAATTTGAGAAAACAATCAGACATTCAGGTAAAAAAAAAAATGAGAACTGGAAATCCCATTCAATCTGGCTATTTCCCTTCTTGGTATTTTCTCAAAAGAACTGAAAACATCATACCACTGTAAAATATGTGCCTCCATGTTTATAGCAGCACAATATGTTGTAGCCAAATCTTGGAAACAGATAATATGTCCATCACTTGAGGAATGAGTGAAAAAGATGTGATATTTCTATACAATGGAGTACTGCTCAGCTATAAAGAAAGACAAACTCAAATCTTTTATAGGTAAGTGGTTGTAGTTAGAGGCTATACTCATAAGTGAGATAAAACAGACCCACATGTGTAAATATCATATTGTTTCCCCAGTGTAAGAACCTCAAAAAATAAATAAAACCTGAAAGGTATATATGAAAGGTATATATAGTAAAGCGGAAAGAAATTGAGCTTAATGGTTAAATAATGGAGATGGGAGAAAGGAGAAAAGATAAGGAAACAGGCAAGGAGGGAAAAACATGCTAGCATATATACAGGATTGCTGAAATGATTGTAGTCTTAATTTTCATTAGCTGTTTTTGAAAATAGCAGTTAATGTTTAGAATTTTCACCTTGACTAACTCTGTATGCTGCTATCTGTGATCTGGGCAACTACACCAAGGACAAAACTCCTGGATGAATGCTTCTTATCTTCGTATTTTAAATGTGTACCATTCTTAATGTCTTACTGGTTACTATACTATTTTTAGAATAAATTAGAACAAAAAAAGACAAAGAAATACAAATTAAGATTCAATCATTTCCCCTTTTTACATGTATTTAGTACAGGGTCTACAGGGTCTCAATAAACAGATAGATTTCTAGCCCCACCTGCCTCGCCCATCCCGCTTTCAGGCATGCTGAGTCAGCAATGGAGTCTTGGTGTGGTGTCGCATGCCTATAATTCCAACACTTGGGAGGCCAGAAACAGGAGGATCACTGTGAGTGTGAGCTGCATAGTGAGACCCTGCACCAAAAAAAGAAAAGAAGAAGAAAGGAAGGAAGGAAGGAAGGAAGGAAGGAAGGAAGGAAGGAAAGAAGGAAGGAAGGAAGGAAGGAAGGAAGGAAGGAAGGAAGGAAGGAAGGAAGGAAGGAAAAATACACAGATCAGACATGTAGTGATCCTTTCTGTTTTTCAGCCTCCCAAGTGCTGGGACTACAGGGATGTGCCCCCCACCTCCAGTCTGAATCACCTTCTCAGTGTGCCCCAGGGACAAGATCAGCATGGCACTCCACGGGTTGAAACCCAATTCCCACACCTGCCTAAGCAGGTGCTTTATTCTGCTGAGCTACCTGGATGACCTTTATTTTGTTATTCATTTTACTTTATTTTATTCTATTTAGAAGAGTAAAAACAGAAGAAAAAACAAATAGAAAAAAAAAAGATAGAAACAGGATAACATACAGCAATGCATATGTTACAGATTTGCACCTGTAATCCCAACTCTTGGGAGGCTGAAAACAGAACAATCACTATGAGTCTGTTCTGTGTAGTGAGATGCTATAGACCCTATACTAATATACATTAAAAAATAAAATAAAACAAAGTTAATGTAGCTGAAAAAAATCACCCCTAGAATTAATTAAAATTTGAAACTCTAAATTCCTAGAAAACAAAAAAAAAAGAAAGAGAAAAAAACCTTAACATTATTCTTCCTAATAATCTTTTGGATCATACCAAAAGCTCAAGTAAAAAAAAAAAGAACAAAATTAAAATGTAGTATAATATCAAATTTAAAAGATTCTTCACTGAATGTAGTGGTGCACACCTTAATCCTGGTACTCTGGAAGTCTGAGTAACATTGAACACTCAAGTCCGTCCCAGAGAACAGAGTAAATTAACAAGATTAAAATTTATATCTGCTACAAAATCACAGAAATAATCAACAAAGTGAGAAGATAGCCCACAAAATGAAAAAAATTATTTACAATGTGTATATCTGATAAGTGGCTAATAGTTAAAAATGCATAAAAACTCAAAAGACAGAAGACAATTATAACCCAATTGAAAAGGGCAAAAGAAATGAATAAATATTTTCTGAACTGACATAAAATGGCCAACAGATATTAGAAAGGTGCTCAAAAGCACTGTCACTAATTATTAGGGAAATATAAATTAGAACTGCCATGGAATAGCTACTCTCAGCTATTAGAATGGTTGTTACAGGAAAGAAAAGATGACAAACGTTAGAAGGCTGTGGGGGATAAGAGTAGGTAAGAATGCAAACAGGTAAAACTATGATGCAAAACTGTATAGGAGTTCCTTAAAAGGTTAAAGGTATCCTGTGATTGAGCCACATTTTTGGGGTGTAGATACTTAAAATGATATCAGTATCATGTACTCCATCACGCCCATATTCATTATAGCTTTCTTCACAGCAGCTGATATGTGGAAACAAATTGTCTATTGACAAATCAACAGTTAAAAAAATATGAGATATAGGTAGATGGATCCTCACAATTGCATGTATAGACACATACACGCATACGTGTATACACACAATGGAATGTTCATCCATGAAGAAGAAAATCTTTTTTTCCTTCTTGCAACACTTACAGCATTATAAATACACCCATAGGACATATTCTACATGGAACAAGTCAGATACAGACAGAGTGGGTCTGCATGCTGTGTACTTTTGAAAAACATGCAAAGAGCATAGAATAATGATGATAAGCAGTGTGCTTCCAAGGGCTTGGGGAAGTTTGGGGGAAGCTGTACAAATATGTAGTAATATAAAATGAACAAATATATAGTTCAAATGTATAACAGGATGACTATGGCTATTATTCTTATAAGCTGATTTTATAGAGTTTATACTGAGTTTGTTTCCTAAGATTATTGATTTCAGATGGTATGGTTACCACCCAAAACAATAAACCAAATTAAAAGTGTGTGCATATTGTCTATGTTCGTTAATTTGCTCAATGATGGTAATAATTTTGCTGTCTGTGTATATCAAATCATTATGTTGTATACCTTAAGTGTACACAACAGACAGAGTGAAACTGTCAAAGGAAAATTTTATTCAAGCTATAGGAGAGAGATCGAGCTCGACTCTGTGGAAAACATACAGGATGGATTTCAAGTGCTGGGTGAATTAGTGCAAAAATCCCTGGGACACATTGGCAGGGCTGTTAATCACAGAATGTGTCCTGAACCCTAAGTCCTAGTGTTTTCCACCATGATGAAGCCATCTTCGCTGGCTGATTGATAGGATGCTCTTCAAAAGCAGGCTGCCACCCACCTGCCAAGACAAGGGGATTTGTTGCGATCCCCATCCATATTAACCCTTTAAAGACATGATTCACGAGTCTTCACGAAAATATTGATTTTTAGCTGAGTTGGGCTGAAGGGTGGTAGAGGATTTACATACATTTAAAAAGGACAGAGAAGGAGCATTCAACTTTAAGTTTTCAAAATTAAATGTGCCAAGAAAATGGAAGTCAAGGACCTAGAATAAGAAAAAGAAAAATCTGTTATATTTAGTTGAGCTAAGGGAACTTTAAAGTCATCTTAATCACCGAGAATGAACTTTCACAGGACAAAGCTCTATGTGTGAATGTATATTCAAATTATAATATATTCTTATGCTTTTTTCATCCTATCTCAAAGTCAACTCCAAAAGCCCCACTTTAGAGACTCAGGTATATATGTGCTTGATATGTTTTGTGTCTAGTGGTCCCCCGAAAGCCTCATGCAATCGTGGAGTGGGGACTCTAGAGTTTGATACTAACTCATGATCCACTGGAATCATGGGTCTTACTGCTGCTGGAATTATAAGTGTGAGGCAGCCTGAGGCAGAGAGCCTGAATGTAATATAAGAGAGACAAAGGGACAGTGTCTCTCTCTCCGTTGCCATTTGTTGCTGTTCTGCCACCATGAACTGCTGCTCTCTGCCATTGCAGCCTTGGAGCCAGCCGAGTATAGACTGAAGCCTCCACTGTCTGTGAGCTAAATAAATCTTTCCTTCCTTCATTTCGGATGTCAGGTATTTGTTCCAGCAATGAGAGAAGAGTAACTAAGACAGTGCTGATCAGGGGAGACTTGCGGTGCACACGTGCACACTGTTGCTCTGTCTCCTCTGAGACACCAGATCACTCTCACCTACAACAATGAAGTTTCCCTATGCATTCTTTTAGAAAAATTTCTTTTACTTGATCTATGTATACATCTGAGGCCTGCAAGTAACTAACAAATGGTTTATATTCTCACAATATTGATTAGTGCAAAAAGTAAATGAATATTCATTCACTACAAATTCATACCAAATAACTAACAGCAAAATTATGGAACTTATAGGTCTATGGCCAAAGTGAATAAACTACATCTGTAGCATCTCATTCTTAATATGCTCCAACCACTTTATTACATTTATTACCCCAACACTTAAGTCAACCTTTTAGAGTACAACCTTAAGCCCAAAAGTCCATCTGGCTGTTCATTCCATAACAAATAAAACCTGCAGAGCTCAAGCTTATATCTCTCTACTTCAAGGTTAATTGTAGATGTGTTAAAAATATGAAAATAAATAATCTCTATAGGTAATGAAGGAGAGAAACAAAAGTAAAGCTAAGTGACACATCATAATGCATCATCAAGTGCTTAATGAATAACTTAGTAGGTATCCCAACCCTTGTGAGGGATACAGTTAGCATTTTCATTATGTCTAAAATTGTCTCATCAAGCCAGGAGTGGTGGTACATGCCAATAACTCCAACTACTCAGGGTTATGTACACTTGGAAGATTCAGGACACTGCATTTGCATGGATGACTTCAAGCACTCCCATCTTCACTTCAGAATGAAATAGTCTCCACCTAGTATGCACTTCTCCATTCAAAGAGCACAACAGAAGGCACAGTGTTTTCTGTGACCTGTCCTCAGAAATCACATGTTACTTCCACAGCATATGGTAGTCTGTGCAGGCCAATGTCATTTATTTGGGAGGGAATGATATATACTAAGATGTGAACACCAGAAGACAAAGATTAATGGTACCATTTCTGAAGCCAGCTGTCACAAAATTCTTCTTTCATTTCTGTTCATCTATTGACTAGTAAGCATCTTGTCTATGATTTTGCTATCAGGTTTTCATTATTTAAATTATATTTTTATCCCTTTGTAACTACTTCAATTCCTTCTTACCCTCCCCCGTTTTTTGAGACAGAGTCTCACTATGCTGTTCAGGCTGGCCTTGAGCTCACTTTTGTAGCTGGTCTTGAACTCACACCGATCCTCCTGCCTCAGCCTCCCAAGTGCTAGAATTATAGGTGTGCACCACTATACCCAGCTTATCTCCTTTATTTTCTACTTCACTTCAAGTTGCTTCATAATCTTCTTCTTAAAGGTTACAATTGTCCCTTCCTGTTAAATGTATTGTTCTTGCATCTCCTCAGACATATTTTAAGATTTCTTAGTGTTTGCTGCTGTAAGTCACTCCTTTATTACAGTCTCCCACTCTTTGGCATTGTAGTTAAGGGCTCCTCTCTTTTTGCTGATAGCTTCTTCTCAGCTTGTCTCCAATGGGAGCCTACCTATGGGGCTCTCTGCAGACTAACCCTAACCTGTACAGGCTTTCAAAGAGAGCAAACTGGTCAAGCGATGGCCATGACTCATCCAGATGGCTGACACTGACAAAAGTTCTGCAAAATGCTATATATGGTTGCAAGGTAAATCCTGAGGGTATTTGACTGATCTTGTCAGATATGAAAAATTACATGTTTTGTTATGTAGGTCTTGCTTTAACTTGGACTTAATAATCCAGCAGAAAAACATTTAATCATGAAGCATAAAAAGTAAAGCCAGAGTAGTATACTGAGCTATAAATGGCTCAAGTCAACAGCTTCTAACCTACTTACTCCAGGGGTATTAGGCTGATATGCATCCTGTGCCCCAACGGTGACATCCATTATTTCATCACTGACGAGTTTGCTCTTATTTTCCTACTCGGTGATACTATATCCTTTCCAGTTGCTTGCAGATATTTCTATTTAATGTTTACATTCCATTGTTTCTTCACTTCCCTGCGGGAGAACTTACCTTGCTCTCTTCATCCCAGCTAAGCCCTCCTGTCTCATGGCCATATGAGTGCAGCAGTATTTCAGCTCCTAGTCCTACTGGACAGCAACATGAACTTTGCTTCATCTTGAATCCAGCTACTGTAGGTTTCTCAGCTAAATATTCCTCAGAAATGTTTTATCTTTATCTTCCAGAATAAACGAATCATTATCATCTGCTTTTAAATCTAATCTCCTTAGACTTACTTTCAAAACTTATGGCTTTTTTCCACTTGGCTGCCACAACCCATTTCTTATCTTTACTTCACATTTCATGCTTCCATATTTCTCTTCAGTGTGGCTAATCCACTCACTGTCCTCAAAATACATACTCACACATAAATTTCTACATTCTTCTTCTAAAATCCTATTATCCCCAACAAAATTATTATTTATTTCCCCCATGTTACCAGCTATGTATGCTCAAATTCCATGGTCTCAATCTTCTCTAACTACTTCATTTCATTTTATGCTTTCAATTGTTTAGTTCTTGGTGTTCAGTTAGGAAGCTACACCTTTGATTCTTTGTAGGTTTGTCTAGACATCATGAACTGCTAAAAGTTGGACTCATAGTATATATTTCTTACATTTCTCTCAAAACATTTAAAATAGTCTACAAAAAAACATGCTGAGCATGTAGTGTACTATAAAGAAATATTTATGATTTAACTAAATTTTTTTAAAAAATGGTATTTGGGAGAACGACTACAGGCAAGATTCCTTCTCAGACTTATTATCTAAAAGTACTCTTGCTCTGTGTGGCAGTAGGGAAAATAATGACTGTCTTACAGCACAGCCAAAGTGTGCTGCGAGAGTATGAGTGAAATCCAGAACACAGCCTCATTAAAGGCAAAACTTCAGATAAAAAGGCAGATGCACAAAATAATTGCTTAATTTAGCAAGCACAGAGGAAGTTAGATCACATTCTCAAAGTAATTTGATCACTTTTGCAGCTGAAAAATAGAGGAAACAAAACCACAAATAAGTTCACTAGATGGTTTTATTAAGGGGAAGGAAACTTTTGTAAAACAAGACACAAGAGAAAAATCTTCCTGGTATATGAGTGACAAAAAATAGTGAAAGTGATCTTATCACTGAGGAAAAACTTTTTTTCTGATTCAAGCATATTAAAAATGTGATTGTTAACCGCCATGACTTACGATTAAGAAGAGAGCATAGTCCTATTTCCCTGAAAGCTTCACAGCTTGCAGTCCCCTCCTTTGGAAGAAGTATAATGTGTTGCAAACCAGGGGATGTCGCAGTCCGCAGGAGCTGCACTGATACCTGAATGACTTGAGGCAAAGTCCAGAACCTTGAGGAAGCTTAACAACCTCATGGGCTGTTCTGCCTACCTAAAAGACCCTAGCATGGTTTCCAACACATGCTTCTCAGTACCTCTTAGTTATTTTTCCATTCTGCTTAGCAGAAATAAAGAGAAAATAAGAAGAAGAACCAGAGTTAAAGGGAAGAATTTGGGATTAGCGTGCCTGGAGGGTGGCTGTTATGTGCTGTGGCAGGGAGAGACATCTTTTTAGTCTCTTTTTTCTTACATATTTTGGTGGTAGACACTCAAGTTTTTTTGTTGTTTTGTTTTGTTTTGTTTTGTTTTGTTTTGTTTTGTTTTGTTTTGTTTTTTTTTTGTCTTTTTGAGACAGGGTCTCGCTATGCAGTTGAGGCTGGCCTTGAGCTCACTTTTGTAGCCCAGGCTGGTCTCAAACTTGCACCAATCCTCCTGCCTCAGCTTCCCGAGTGCTGGGATTACAGGCATGAGCCACCACGCCCGGCAGACCCTCAAGTTTTCATGGTAGGCCCCCACAAGTTTTAGTACACCTAAATTTCTTGTGTTTCTATGTCTCCTTTAATGTTTACTTTTCAATGCCTTTGAGTAAATCAAATATTTCATTTCACTAACATTTATTGCTCATTTCTGCCTACATTAGCTGAACTTTTAAGACTTCTTTTGACACCATTGAGCTAACCCATGTGCGTCTGCTGGGTAAATAATCACAGAAGTATAGTCTATTTAACAGATCTGTGGAAATATATAGAATGATGTTTATTGCTCTTATAGTCAACACTGTATCGACTTAGTTGAGTCCTCATTATTATTATTTTTTTTTTCAAAGGAACTTTTTTTTTTTTTTTTTGTCTTTTAGAGACAGGGTCTCGCTGTGCAGTTCAGCCTGGCCTTGAGCTCACTTTGGTAGCCCAGACTGGTCTGGAACTCTCACCGGTCTTCCTGCCTCAGCCTCCTGGGTGCTGGGATTACAGGCATGAGCCACCACGCCCGGCTAGGAACTTTAAAACTATTTGAGCTTTAAATTTTCAGTCCTTTTCCACATAAAAGCTAGCATATTTTTATAGAAGAAATGGAAGCTTTATTCATTTCCTGTGTGCATTGTAACAACTTACCAAAAACATCATTTCTTTAAAAAGCAGAAGTTTGGGCCATGGAAGTAGCATAGTGGTCTAAGCACCTGCCTAGTTAAGGACAAGGACCTAGGTTCCATCCTGGTACCACCTGCCTTGCCCACTCCAGCCCAGACATGCTGAACTGCCAAGCAAAACTAGGTGTGGTGGCGCATGCCTGTAATCCCTGCCCTGGGCAGGCTGAAACAGGGGATCCCTAGTACAAGCTGCACGGTGAAACCCTGGACCAAATACACAATTTAAAGAAAAAAAAAAAAACAGAAACGAAAAATAACACCCCCGAAGTTTGTGCTTTCGCTGCTCTCGAGACCAGAGGTCTGATTAGAATTCAGGTGCTGCAGGGTCACAACCCTCTGAATTCTTTAAGGAGAAGCATTCCTTGACTCTTGTGGCTTCTTTGGGCACCTGTTCTGTCACTGTAGTCTCCATCTCCAGGTCTCTGTGCCTTCTCCTTTGTGTCTTCTTTCCTTTCTTTTATCAGGACTCTGTCACAGGATGTTGGGTCCATGTAAGTAACTAAAGATGGTCTCATTTTGGCCAGGTATGATGGCACACACTTATAATCTCAGCATGTAGGAGACTGAGGCAGGAGGATCATTGCAAGTTTGAGACTAGCCTGGGCTACCAAGTCAGCTCAGGACCAGTCTGAATTGCATAGTGAGACCCTGTCTCAGAAAGAAAAAGAGGTAGTTTCATTTCAAGCTACTTAGTTAGATCTGCAAAGATATTACTTCCAAAGAAAATCACACTCACAGATTATCGAGTTAGGACTTGTATATGTCTTCCGGCAAAACATCATCAAGCCTATACAAGATAGATGGCTATGTAAACAATCTTTTATTTAGAGAATATATGCCCTATAGATATGTGCATTTTAAAGTGGAAATGGTCAAATAATAAAATATTCTACTTACAAAAAACTAATATAACAATGAAAATTACTTTAGAATATTTTAACCCAAAAGGCTACAAATTTAGAGACCAATCTTTTCAAACAAACTATTAATAGCTTTTAACAATGTTTATTTTATCAACTGTTCTAATTTGGGGGGATTGTTCCTACTTAAATAGACAATTACTAAAAAGAAATATTTAAAGTGATTAATTTTTATTCTTTTTTTGGGGGGTAGTTTCTACAGGATGTTTAGGGTCTCGCTACTAGATCAGAATCATAGTGATCTGCCTATTTACAGCGTCCCAAGAGCTGGGATTACAGGCACACACCAACGTACCTGGTCTCGATCACCATCTCAGCGTGCTGTGGGGAGTGAGCAGGCATAGAAGGCCCAGAGATTGAACCCCCTATCCCCGTGCATGCTTGCAGGTACTTTAGTCAACTGAATTATTTGGCTGGCCCCTTTATTCTTTAGATCAACAAAATACATAAATATAATCATGGATTTCACAAAATATTGAGAAAATAAGTATTCTCCAACAATACTCCCTGGTTCTCTCTCTCTTCTGCAGATAAGCAATAGTTTAAAATTTGCTTCAGAATTTTTTGTGGTACAGCTGCTCTCTATTTTGTTTCCTTTTAACTTGAACATTATGATGCTCTAAATATTCCTTATGAATTGTGTTTCCTTTTATAATATGATTTAAAGCTATTTCTCTGGGGGAACACCCACTCAGGACCCCCCTCTTGTCCCTCTCTCAGACAGGAGCTTTCTTTCCCTCAATAAATATGTTCTGCTCATTAAAAAAAAGAGATTTCTCTGTATGGAGATGTTCACTAATTATTTTAGCAAATGTAAAATATTGATATAAATAATGTACCATAATTTAGAATATTTAAATTACTTGTTTTATATTGCAGGAATATTACCATTGTGATATAACCTTAAAATTTTATAAGGGTTTTTGAATAATAGGTAGTTTCAACTAAAATGCTTCAGTTGAAGTTAAACACACATTTTCGGTTTGATTTTACCTACCCATGTGTCCTACCCCAACTATGCTAAGAAATGGTCAATTAAGTTTAAAAATGATAAAAACATGCCTTACTTGATCAAATAACTTGCTGTGTTCTTCCATCATAACTTGACAAAACACATGTGTAACAGGAAATATTTGTATATGTCCATATGTATGTGTATATATACATGAATGTGTGTGCGAGCTTCTTTCTATCTAGATGATACAGACAGCCATTCATCAATGGCTAGAGAAATTGGGGGGTAGAGTCACCGTGGAAATGTCCTCTAAAGCCCAAACACATGGACTGAGTGAGATTTATATATTTAAAGCTTGGAAAATAAAATTTGAAAGCATCATTAACATAAAAACTAAAAGAAAAAATATATCATTCAGAGAATACAGGTGTTCAGTTCCATCGAAGCATCAGAACACGTTTATGCATTTTTCTCATGTATGCTAACAAGAAAAAAGTTTTTTAAAAGAAACTTGAATTCCAAGGTGGTCTGATTAAAATGAGCTCAGTACCATCAATTCGGTATTTACATGGTTTTCAGCTAATCTAAGAGAGGGAGAATATCTTTTCCTTAGGCTCGAAGTTGAACTGGAGTGATGGCAGTGTAACACAGCTTACTAAGACACCATTCCAGCTGGAAATCTTGACTTCAGCACTTGGTATAATTGTAACAACATACAGTAGTAATGAAAATTATCTCAGAGCATGGGAACAATCATATTTTCTTAACTAGGTTGACAACCAAGGGTGCCATATTTTAAGGGTAGCAGACATATAGCTCTTTAAAATGCAGGAGGAAACTGAATTTCCAAGTTAGAAAAGTACATAAAATTATTTATCAACCCATTAGAGAAAATTTACAGACTTTGGGAATTTATTGTGTTCCATTAAGTAGAGAATTTGCTTCTATTAAGCTTTTCTTTATGCATAGGCTCAAATATCCTTCATCCAACCTCACTGAGGGCCAACATATAGTTTCTAACTCTTAAACACCCCCACAGACAGCCTCATCACATATTTGGCAAAATAAGGTGTCAAATAATATTAAAAAAACATGATATGGTTGCTCTGCAAGGAATTACTTTCTGATGAAAATCTAAGGCACATAAAATGCCGTGTTACTGCAGAGTTTGTTTTATTTACAACAAAGAGAGCAGAAATGTTAGTCAATTTAGACATATAAAATGAGCTGCACTAAAGAATAGAATACACTGGGGATCAGAGACACAGTTCAGGTTGGCTGCACTCAGGCGGTGTGACATATTTCATTATAAAAAGCGTTTTACACTGCATATAATCTATTCTTCCAACAAACAAATGGAGCAAATGATTATGTGCTATTGTTTAAATTCTCCTTTCATGATTTGAAGATTGAAACTGTGTCTGGCTGTTCTGTGATACTTTCATTGGTGATCTTATTTTTTTCTGCTTGTTCTCACTGTTTTAATGTGATACAATTAGCATATAATAAGATGCACAAACATTACACTTTTGGCTTGAGGGTTTTTTACAGTTATATAAAGCCATATAACTACCATTCAAAGATTACCCAGAGAATACTTTCCTCTACTCCTTTCCAGTCATTTCCTGTCCCCACTCAAATAGCCATCATTAGAGTTCTATGACCATACATTACTTTTTGCAATATGGGGTTTTTATGGAAATGAAACACCAAGTGTACTTTTTGTACATATCTTTCACTTAATATAGTGTTAATTATCATCCGTGTTATTCTGTATATGGACATTGCAATGGAAAAATTGCATGCAATTTTATGGAATGCTATCATTTGTCTGTCAATTGTTCTACTGTTAGACACTTTGAGTTGTTTAGAAGTTTTAGTTATAGCAACAATAGCTTTTCTAAGTGATAAGTGCATAATTGAAGTACTATTGGCTCGGTGGGGATATGTATGTTAAGCTTTATGAGAAACTGATATATATTTTTCCTAAGTATTTTTGCACCAATTTGTGCTCCATCAAAAATACGTGAAACTTCCTCTCACTGCACATCCTCAACAAAATTTGATGTTTTAATCTTTCTGTAAATTGTAACCATTCCAGTACTTATATACTATAGCATTATTATTTAACTTTTCATAGTTAAAAGCTTTGAGAACTTTTTAAGTATTCTTGGTGATACACAAATTACCTGTTTTGAAATGACTAAATCTATTATTCACATTTCAACTGAGTTATCGTTTCATAGTTGTAATATAATTGCTTCTCTATATTTACTTAGGTCTTTAATTCCTCTCAGAACTAATTTTCAGTGCTCAATGTTAAGGTCTTAGATGCCTTTCATTAAATTTATTTCTTAGATGCGCTTTTAAACACTATTGTATGTGGATGTGTATTTGCACTTGTGCATGTGTGTGTGTATGTGTGTGTGTGTGTTATTTTCCAAGTGGTGGTAGGATAAAGATCTGCACTTAGGCTTGGACACTCATAATTCTAATCAACTTCACGAGCCCAAATATAGCTATTAAACATGAATCAATAGTTCAGTAGGTTTGTTTTATTCTGTCTGTGGTGGCTTATTATTCTAGTGATGAGAATAGTGGTAATAGTGCATTCTACAGTACTTTGTATGTATTCGGATTTGTGGTTTTTTATAATTTTTTCATTCTATTTTGCTTATTTTGCTGTGAATGTAAAACTCATGGTCTGTGGGCTAGCCAGATAGCTCAGCAGATTAAAGTACCTGCTTAAGGCAGACACAGGGACTGGGGGTTTGATCCCCAGCATGCCATACAAAACCTGCCCCTGGGGCACGCTGAGAGTGATGTTGTGGCTTATGCCTGTAATCCCAGTGCCTGGGAGGTTGAAAACAGGATGATCACTGCAAGCCTGATCTGTGTAGTGAGACCCCCATAGGCTTTGTACTAAATAAAATAAAGATAAATAAATATAAAATTAGTAGTCTTCCATGATATTTCATATCCAAACTGAAAATCAACCAATCACATATTAATAGTCACAAGATATTATTGGGTTTTTTTTCCTATGACCAAAAGTACCATAAAGAAATTGTCCAGAAATCACAAACTCATAAGGAAAAGTAAAGTATGCTGAGTCCTTGTTTTGTGCTAGTCTACAGATTTATAAATATCATTTAATTCAGTTCTTACAACAATTCACAAAATAGGTGATTGTCAGCATCCCTATTTTACAGTAACTAAGCTGAAATACAGTATTTAAATAGTTTGTGTAATGAAGCAAAGCATGGTGGAATTGAAATTTCAACACAAGCAGTTTGGGTTTAAAGCTGATATATAATATCACTACAAAATCTTAGCATTCCGTGCTTCATCTTTATTTCCCAAATATAATACCTATACATTTTTCTTTTTAATTGGAACCAAGAACCTAACTCAGAACCTTGTACTTGCAAGGTAGGCCCTTGTCCTACTTACTGAGCTATATTCCTGGCCCTGGCTATCTATATTTTTGAATTGAAGATGTGCATGCCTTATATGAGTTGCACCACATCTGCATTTTTCACCAAAACAAGCTTTTGTATTCACTTCCTATTTTAATGTATTTTATTAAATGCTCATACAAGGAATACTGCATGCAAGTAGTTTTATCTTACAAATTACAAAAATTTTTAGACTGGTTACTCAGCGCTCCTTCTATGAGGAAAAGTAGAGAAAAGGTTCACAGAAAGCAAATATCTATATTACCTAAAAAGTAATGAATGATACCAGAATTTTCTTAGTCACCAGACTGAATACCTAATACTCACAACCCAAAGATGAAGAGTATTAATTTGGCTAACAATTTGGAGACTTCTGTCCATAGATGACTGACTCCAAGGCAAAAGCTTCATGAGAAAAGGGCATAGATGAGGAAAGCTTCTCATCTCATGGAAGTCAGGAAACAGAGAGAAAGAAGGGAAACCAGGGTGAAGAATACACCATTCCAGCTCTGGCCCCTGGAGACCTGTCTATTCCAAGCAAGCTCTAACTCACAACATCACATCCCATTATGAACCTCTATTTACAAGACAGAGTAGTGGCCCCTATGCTAATCACCTTTCAAAGGTCCACCTATGAACACATGAAATTGTTGGGGGACATTTTATGTGTAAACCAAGGTGAAACCTGGCTCACCTGGAACCAAAGACCAAGTTCTGACACTCTATGTTTCTCTCAGGGATACTCATCCAACTCTTCTTTTAAATTTATTGTCTTCCTTCTTTAGTCTTTTTTTAAATTTTTATTAGTCCAGGTTTTCAGTATGTAATTATTGCATCGCTCATGAGGAATTGGTTCATTCACACAATCATTTTAAGTACTTTTTTAGTGGCTCTGACTAGGTACTTAGTTTATCTCTATAGGTCACATCAGTTTTGGTTCTGACAGATTAAATCTATTCATTTAAAGTAAACATCCCTACTATGGTAATGTCTACTGAGTCTCCTATAGAGACTGTTTTGAAAAATTGGAATTTATCGAAAGGACACCTCAAGAAAATAATCTATGATAATGGAAGCACCCTTTAAGAAGTATAAGGCACACAGAAGCCCACAATCTACAGTCTGGGCTGGGCCTGATGCTCACCTCCTGAAAGTGAGAAACATCATTTCTTCATCACTGGGACATAATATTTGATGTTCACCACTTCAAGGAGAACTCTATTTGAGCTCATGTTTTGGGCTTATAGGTGGCAGGCTCCCAGGGAAGACATCACAGCAGAGGAACCCAGCAAAGGAAAACCAATTAGTTCATAGTGGTCAAGAACCAGAAAATAGAAGGACGGAGCATGATCAGAAGTTATTCTGTTCCAAGTCACGCCCCCTTTTCCAAACAGGCCCTACACATTACCATTACACTCAGCTACAGCACCTTCCAAAGTCCCATCACTGAGTATGTGAGACTTTGGGGAACATATTCTCAATTTAAACCCTAGAAGAAGAAATAATAACAGCCTGTTGTTGCTCAAAAGGTGAGAATTAATTTATGACATCATAGTATCACTATCAAAATTTCCTTCCAAACAACTCCTTTATATTAACATTACCCAGTTGAAAATAATAATACATCATTAGGATCCCTTCTATCTTTATTTCTAAGAAAGAGAAATACACCCCAACTCATCATTACTGATACTGGAACTCACAGGCTACAGCCGTTAATGCTAGGACAACTTGGTAAGGTCAACCTTCATAAATCAAAAAATAGATGTAATAGTTTTACATTTCATTTGGCTCACTTAGCGGGAAGGAGAAAAGAATGTAATAAGAGCATGCAGTCAGAGACACTGCCACTTGATCTCCAAATGCTCAACTTTCAGTAGGTCCCCTGCAAAACATTTAAAATTCATAATTTGGGAGTCATTTAAAGAATTTAGAGACACTTAACTAGATTGAAAATTACTGAGCATTGTCTTCATTCTCAGTGCAGAAACTCTTCAGAGGAAAATTTGAGCTCCTCTCTCAGGACTGAATCTCATTTAACATGTGTTCCTTTCTGTAGCCAATGTGCAATTATTTAAATGTCATTCTCCAAGTGTGGTTTAGAAACTAATTTCAATTAAATCATGCAATTTGCTTTACTCTCACTGATGGAAATGGAGGCACATATATGGTACTGTACTACTAAATCCTGACAGGATGGCAGGTAAGTTTCATTTGGGGAGCTTCTACTCTGCAGATGTCTAACCTCACAAGTGCAAAACGTCCATCTTGCAGCACAAATGCAGAGGGACATGCTGACTAATGGGTCTTATGAGTAAGAGATTCTCTTACTCAACTCGTTGACAGAAGAAGTAAAGCCAGGTTTTTGCGGAGCCTATGTTCCTACCTACATCATCCCTGAGATGCTTTCACAAATTACTCAAGTGAGTTCTAAAACCAAGCCTATAGCAGCAAAAACTGCATCTTTAGCTTGACTTCTCTTTGTTTACAATAGATGTGACAACCATTGATGGCAAGTATTTTTATAGCCACATTACTGTACTATAGCATCAAAGATATTGATGTTATATAAAGCACCAAAATGCTATGTCTCAAGATTATCCTTCATATAGAGAACTACATATTTCCTGGATGAAGCTATAATCTTCTACTATTTGAAGAACTTGTCTTATATTTTACTGGTTGATCAGATAGAAAGTTGATTTCTTTCTTGATCATTTGTCTAAACAAACATTAAATAAAAGATGTGCTTTCCAATATGTACATGTGGTTTGAGGAAACACTATGAAGGGAGGAATACTAAGTTATTGACTCTCCACATGTTAAAAAAATATATGTGGAGTACTATAATCTGCAATTGCCCTGGGAAAACTCCATATCCAACTGATTGAAGAACAGTGATGAAAGAGTGTGCAAACACATTAAATAAAAAGAAAGATGCAGCTTCAGCTTACTGAGTGCTATAAAGAGAAGTAGCATTGTCCTTCATTTTTCAAAATTATGAGAAGTTGAAAAATTAATTTACCATTTAGGTTTAAAGACAGATAGCCCAAACATCTCATGAAATATAAAGGTATTTAATTCTACTGGCTATTTATTTTCATGGATGAAATTGAGCTCCTACTAAATATCAAAAGGATATCTAAACTACTTAAAAAAAGCCAGTAAGTGAAGATGTCTATGGTTAATATTTATATTTATATTTATGACTATATCTGTATTTATATTTATCTATCTACAGATGCATATGTAGATCTCATGCATATGAATAGATAGATAGATAGATAGATAGATAGTGACTGTGAGATCCTCTGGGAATCATTTCTCAAAAAATTCATCAATTTGAAAAACTGTTCATGCACAGAATTACATTCATGAGAGCTAAGGAAGCCAGATGGGAATCACTGTGTCTACTTTAAGTGTGATCTTAAGATTCATTGAAGGAAACCGTTACATGCATCATCCCTCTCCTAACTCTGAATAACACTGAGTGGAGGAACTTGTGCTCTGCTTGGAGGACGGACAGTGTTTTAATCTTAGGCCTTTGACTTGAGAGCCAATTATGGAGCTTCTATATTGAAACCTAGTGCTGGAAAGAGCTCTCAAATCCCTTCTCCAAGGTTTGCACTTAACTCCATCCTCCAACCTTACATAGTAAACTAAGAAACAAGAATCCAACTGCTGCAGAGCATGACCCAGAAACTAGCACAAGACTTTGGCTTGGAATTCGGTGCTCTACATGACATGGAAATATCCAGCATCAGAAAAATACAACTGACTTTCTACTCAGGCCAAAACTTACAAAGAAAAACTTGTTGACCAGCTTAAGTCCCAGGCAGAGATTACTATAGCAATGAGACACACTTGAGTTTGGGATTTTTTCTTTTGAGTTCAATGTCAAACTCATAAAATCTTATTTTTTTAATTTATTTTTTTTCTTGTTTCAGAACCTTTGTTTGTTTATTCACTCATTTTTATGGCCAGCTCAGCCCGCCCCGAGGGCAGGGCTGGCACAGCATGTGGTGACGGGAATCGAACCGCGGTCCCTGAAGCCACCCAAGCTTTCCCAAGCAGGTGCTTTAGACCACTGAGCCATCCCGCTGGGCCCCGAAACTCATAAAATCTTTTATTTGGCAAATATTAACAGGCTCCATCCCAGGCAAGTGCTAAAATATAAAGCTTTAGAATCAGAGCTGATGCCCTGATGAAATATGCAGGATCAGTTCATTGGTCTTCTATTCAAGTGAGTATCATCAGTAGCTGGCAACAATTGTCTTGGGCCATAAATACATCTCAGGGGTTTACTATTTAAGGCATGGGGATTTACCCCAGTGGTAGAAAACTTGCTTAGCAATCTGAAACCCCTGGATTCAGTCCTGAACACCAAAAAAATCAAAAGAATCTAAACTGAAAAAACAGACAAAATGTAGGTAGCTTAGCTGTTTGGTAAACAATGGTCCTGCCCAGTGCTACATTAATACTAGTGGTCTGTAGACTGAGGATGTAGTTCAGCATAGCTCTTGTTGGTGGGCATAGATGCAGCATGGTACCAAAGAATGATAACTCCATGTAAGTGTTCCCAGTGCTAGGCCAAATCTTGCAGTATCCAACCAGGTCTGTGACTGAATACAAGGTATGTAACCCTATCTGGTCCCAGGAAGAGGTCTTCAGGGTAGATTATGTTTCTTGATCCTTCCTTGGTTTATACCAAACAACACACCAACTATAGATTAAACAAATATGGGATTAAATCTCCGCTGAATAACGAAACAGTGACAATACAACAAAAGTAGACTCACAATTTGCCTGTATTTATGGTTTCAACAAGCATGCAAAAAAAAGAGAGACTGCTGGCTAACATAGACAGGCTTCCTAAAATTCCTGGAAAGAGATACAAACAGCCAGTCTATGGTGCCAGGAATAAAAATCCTAATGTTATATTGACCAGACAAATGTGGCACAAGAACAACTATCAGGAAACTTCAGAGAGTATTAAACTTACCCAAAAGTAAAAACAAGTAATCATAAATTCAGTAGATAATAACCAATATTGGCAAAATCTTAGAGAATGTAAAATGCCTGCCTCAAGAAAATCCAATGAACTTCAGCAGAACACAGGATAAAAAATAATATAATAGAAAAAAAAATAAATTAACAGAGAAATAAACCAAGGGAACAAAATGAAGTTCTTGCATTTAAAAATATACTTAATAGAATTAAAATGTGATGGAAACTATCAATAGCACAATAGCTGAAAAATCCAGGAAGGACCGTGATCAGGTATTTCACACTCAAAGGGCAATAGAGACTGGGAGTCACAGCACAGGCCAGCTCTTGGAAGGCTGTAAACAGGTGGATCACTGAGTCAGATCTAGTAGTGAGACCCTAAATACCCTATACACCCTTCCCCAAAATACAAAAAAAAAGAGAGAGAGAAAGAGCAAATAAATAAGAAAATAAAGAGGAATAAAAAGAACAAAACTGGGGAAATTTTGAAGCAGCAATGAGGGCCAACTATTTGGGTGGCTACAGTTCAGTATGTAAGTATGAATGCAGAGGAGTACATAGTTTGATTACAAAATTCCTCAAACCTGTAAAAAAAAAAAAAAAAATCAAGGTGCAGGTATTCAAACATTCACAAGTCTAATTTAACTACAAAAGTCGGTCTTACAAACACTTATTATCAAATATTTAAAGGGGAAGAAGAAAGAGAGAAGATTTACAAGCAGCAAGAGGAAAGAAATAAGTTTCACAGGGATCAGGGGAGGATAGCATGAGTTTTTAACTGTAATGAAAGAAAAAAAAATCTTTCAACAAAAAATAGAGAAAAATGTTAAAAAGATATTTATGGAAATCTAACTTCAAGAGAACACAGAAAATTTTTTTTCAGAAAATATGTTATAATAACAAAAATCAACAGAGAGATGAACCAAGAGAAGAAATAGAAGTTCTTGAGCTTAGAAGTACACTAAGTGAAATTAGGAGTGTGAGAGAAGCCATCAATAACACCATAGCTCAAAAAGCAGGATTGTTTAGAAACAAAGCAGAGATAAAGGCTTCTCAGACAAATTAGATAGCTTATATACCATCCACATGCATTTTATTTGAAATATTAATGGAAACTTTTTCAAACTGAAAACAACAGACCTTGGGGCTGGGGAGATAGCTCAGGGGCACAAATGGCTACCTGGCAAATGCAAAGTCCTGAGCTCAATCCCCGCTTCTGCCCCCCCCCAAAAAGAAAAACAGAAACAGAGCATTCTTTGAAAACAACAGACCTTAATCACTAAGGATAAAATAATAGAAAATGCAAAACTAATGTATAAAAGTAACCATATAGACAATTTCAGGATGCTATAATATTGAAAGTATGATATGTAAATTATTTCTAGCTTAGCATAAAGACTAAACATGATTAAAAACAAACAAAAAACTTCACTTATATCTGAAAATATACAACATAGAAAATATGTAAAATGAGGCATCAAAAATACAAATTGGAGTGAACTGTAATGTATTAACTTTTTATTAGTATATATTTTCTCTTTTTTATGGTTCATTATTTATCTTTACAATCACATTGTGATGATATCATTTGAAAAGACTACCATAAAAATATTTTTTCAGTAGGCCTCATCATATTCAAAAAATCTGTTATACACAAACCAACAGTAAGAAAAAAGAAAGCATAAAAGTCAGACTACCAAAGTTAGTTGTTTACTCAAAAAGATGCCTGGACGGTAGGAGAAACTGCACTAAAATTAGAAAACAAGTCATAGAATGCTGTAGTAAGACTGCATCTATTAATAATCACTTTCAATATAAATTAAATTTACCATTTAAAAGAAATAATAAACTTAATAAGTTTTCTTGTTTTTTGGAAGGCTAATGAAGATATTGTAAAAGACACAAATATTTTGCCAATGAAAAATATTTTCGAAAGTGTAGTGGTGCATGCCTGTAATCCCAGCATTCGGGAGGCTGAGGCGGGAGGATTGGTGCAAGTTCGAGATCAGCCTGGGCTACAAAAGTGAGCTCAAGGCCAGCATGAACTGCACAGTGAGACCCTGTCTCAAAAAGACAGAAAAAAGAAAGAAAGAAATAAAGAAAGAAAGAAAGAAAGAAAGAAAGAAAGAAAGAAAGAAAGAAAGAAAAATATTTTCAAGTCTCACAGGACACATGGAACAAAAGTGAAAGGGTAAACTATTCCTTAAAAATGTGATCCAAATACAAAGCAGGTAAAGTCATATTTGAATCAGTTAAAATAGACTTCAAGTCAAATCTAAAGAATGGTTGAAAAACAGGTCATGCTTTTATATAATGGGATATTACTCAATTGTAAAGAATGACAAACTAGAAGACTTCAAAGATAAGTGGATGTATCATGAAGATATACTCATAAGTGAAATAAACCAAACCTACATGTATAAATATCATTCAGTCTTCCTAGTGTAAGAACTCAAAAGAAATAAAAATGGAAAGGTATAAAACAGCTGAAAGGAAATTAAGAACTTAATGGTTAAACAATGAAGAGTCTGCAAGCAGAAAAGATAGGTAACATGGCAGGAGCCAACAAAAGCCAGAAAAGGGAGTGAAACACATTTAGTGAAACATCCTAAAAGGCAAAAAGCCTCTGGGGCTACAACATAGCTTATTACTTCAAGGCACATTTTAATGTTGTGAATTTTTTGATAAGGCTTTATGGTACTGATTTCATGCTAGAGAAACTATATAATCAGATCTACAATGTGTTCCAAAATAGCATGGCAGCCAGGCCGCGCATGCCTGTAACCTCAGCACTTCGAGGCTAAGGAAGGATTAGTGTGAGCTTGCGATCACCTTGGGCTACAAAAATTAGCTCCAGGCCAGCCTGAACTGCATAGTGATATCCTATCTGAAACAGACCAAAAAAAAAAAAAAAAAAGCACGACATAATTCTCCTTCTTTCTTCTCTTGAGTTACAAAACTTTCACAATTATCCCCTCTAAAATTTAATCAAAAGCTAAGTTGTATGCAAAACATTATATGTATACATATCAACTAGGGTCAAGGAAAACAGATAATCTACAAGTAGGGTGACTTTCTGTAAACTTTATTTTTAACAACTTTTGAAACTGCTAATCCAAACAACAACCTTTTCTTATTTCGCTCCTCATGAGTCAGCCTCTAACTCCAGAAATTATGGTGATGTTCATTCCTGTCACTGAGTTTTCTTTTTGCTCAGTTGTGAAGATGTTCCATCTATATCCTTCCGGAATGCGGCTCATGACTTCATTGTGGATGCTGTTTTGCATCCTTCACTGTTGGAAGAAGCGGAACTTTCAGAACATACCCCCCTTTTGTCTTTTCCATCAACACAAGTCGTCTAACTTTTACTGCTCCAAAATAAGCATGTCACCAACGTTTTGGTTTAATTGTTTTTTTTATAGTGGTGCTGCATTGATTTCTTCTCAAAAGAAGTTGTATATCAACTTGTATTTTCTTATTTTTGCAATCTGTATTGTAACTTTCAGGGGTCACTGTTTTGTTTCCGTTCCTATGTTTAGTGTCCTTCTGTCATCACAGTAGGTGCTTGTGCTGGAGAATTAGACGGTACTCACTGATATGTAATGTATTTTTTTTTCCAGAAACCACCCTCAAAGTGAATTTTGCAGCTAGCTCTATCTTGCTTTATTCATTTTTTTCTGCTTTTAGTCAATTTGCAATTCGTCTTAATGTCCCCTTATTTTAGTCGTCATACTTAACTCTACCTTGTAGAAATTTATCCTAAAGTGTTGATTTTCTTTTATTCTTTTTTTATTGATTTTTAATACATTATGATCCCACAACTTAATGGATAACTGCAAATGATTGAAATTCTCCTGTGCTACAAAAGTGTGCTCAGGACCAGCCTCAACTGCATAGCAAGACACTGTCTCAAAAAGACAAAAAAAAAAAAAAAAAAAAAAAAAAAAAA
>PVJA010020298.1:0-13927 GCA_004027025.1 Myocastor coypus | reverse complement strand
GAACCAAATAAATAAATAAATAAATAAATAAATAAATAAATAAGATTTTAAATAATTTTTAAAAAATGAAATAAGTGTAAAGTGCATACACACAAAATACACACACACACACACACACACACAAACCATGCTTTTGAAGTTTCATTAAAGGCAACCAAAAGAGTGTCTTAAAACAATATTTTTTCTCTGCCAAGGAAATTAAATGAAACAAATCCAGTAGCAAAGAACTATACTTGCAAGAAAAGTATGATAATGAAGGGAGAGTAAAATCTTTTCATAGTATCTGAAATCTACAAAATGATATTAGAACCTATCCAAAGTTAGACAATTTAAAATGAAAAATGGTATCAAAATCTTACTTTAGATAAGGGCCCTTAAATAGTGCCTCTAATATAAAGTAAGGAAAATTGAAAAACATTGAGAAGAAATACAGAGATCCAGTGTGTATGCAGGAATATAATTTCTTGTAGAAAACAGACCAGATGGAGTAGAAATAATTGCAAATGAAGATAAAGTTTTTTCTGGTCAAATGAAAAACCTACTTGCCAGAAAGGGACCTATAGCACTCCATAGAGACATAGGATACACACAGCACATACCAAAACATAAAGTGTGTGCAAAAGCAGTTCTAAGAAGAAAGTTCACAGCAATAAAGCCCCACATGGGAGGCAGGATCTGAAATAAACCCCATATCTTTCCACATTAAAAAAAATAGAAAAAGAACCAAGATACCCAAAGTTATCGAAAAGAAGAAAGCACTAAATATCAAAGTAAAAATAAATGAAATAGAAACTAGAAAGCAATGAGAAAGATTAACTAAAATAAGAATTTCTTTTTAAAAGAATAACTAAATTGTCAGGTTTTTAGCAAATCTAGGAAAGACATAAGACTAAAACATGAAAAATTAAATGAAATTATTTAATAAAACCTGGCATCTTAGCCAGGCGCGGTGGCTCACGCCTGTAATCCCAGCACTCGGGAGGCTGAGGCAGGAGGATTGGTGCAAGTTCGAGACCAGCCTGGGCTACAAAAGGGAGCTCAAGGCCAGCCTCAACTGCATAGCGAGACCCTGTCTCAAAAAGACAAAAAATAAATAAATAAATAAATAAATAAAAATAAAACCTGGCATCTTAATTTAACCTGGTGAAACTGTGACTAACTTTTTGAGTACCAAGAAAAATGCCTGAAATTCTCAACAATAACAATGTAATTACATTGTTTTCACTCTTTTTGTGTATTAAGTATCAGATAACCTCTTTCAATAATTGCAGATATTAAAAGGAAATGGCAGCTGGGCATGGTGGTGCACGCCTGTAATCCCAGCACTTGGAAGGCTGAGGCAGGAGGATCAGATGCAAGTTTGAGACCAGCCTGGGCTACAAAAGTGAGCTCAAGGCCAGCCTAAACTGCAAACATAGCAAGACCCTGTCTCAAAAGACAAAAAAAAGGAAATGGCTCTGACTCATAAAATCTGTAGATTGCAAAATCACTGTTCTAGAAAATTGACAGAAAGTGGAAATTTTTCATTTAAAATGTTGCGACATGAGCTACATATCAACTCAATGAAAGGAAACTAATGATATATACTCATAATTGAAATATAACTCTAAATAGCACTGAAATGACCATCTGGTGGTTGGCATTCAAATTAGTAATGTAAAATTATATTTGTCTTAGTTATTTTTCTCCTTTCTGAAACAAAGTACTCAATCCCCAAAGTTCAAACAGGAGAGGTCCATTTTAGCTCATAGTTAGTAGAGATTCAGTCCACAGTAGGCTGGCTCAGAAAAAGAAAGGTGTGGCAGAAGGCTTGGCAAGAGTCAAACAGTTGATGGTGTGGAAGGCAGAAGGCAACAAACAGTGAACAGCAGCAGCCTGCCTTCTTTCTGTCCCTTTATATTTGCTCCACAGTACAAACTTAATGTTTGGGATCACCCATACCCAGGGTGAGGCTTCCATTATCTGAATCCTTAACCCAAGTGCTACGCACTTCACCCATATTCAAGTAAGATACCAACCACCTAAAAACTGCCTACCTATGACGCAATGAGGCTCTGTAGGGACATCTAGTTATGAGTCATAACCAAAATAAATAACACAGTAGCAGTTGTGAAAAATGCAGGTACGGAATAAAGTTGCATAAGGAGAAATGAAGAATGATAAATGAAGTTTATCAAGCATCCATCTTACTGTGAAGTCTGTAGTTATGAAAGCTTGATCCTTGAGCAATGCAGAACTCAAAAACTATTTTAAATCTTTGAATCAATCTCTAGCAATTTAAAAGCTTTCTAAATTAACCAAAGTGAAAAAAAAATTAAAGAAACCTATGACATAAAATAAAACAAAACAAAACAATAAGGAGGATAACAAGATGTTGCAATATCAATGAGACTAATTCAAATATAAAGTCAAAGTTTCAAAGAAATAAGAATGTTCCTTTTGTGAGTAAAACAATGAAGGTCGAATGCCACAACTGTCATCAACTCTTACATATCAAATAAAATACAAAACATGATACAAAAAAAAGTTTGGAAATAAAAGTTGACAGTAACAGACAGGTCATAGTTCAGTAAGAGCTCACTGAACTAACTTCACAGATAAACTGGAAAGGCCTATTCTTCTATAAAATATACTGATGTGGTCATTTAAGCATCAACTACTGATAATTTCTCCCCACTGTGTGTCCATAGCCTCCGTTCCTGTCAACTGAGTTGTATATATATCAAATATGCTAACATCTGATATATTTGATATTTGGCCTGGAAATATATACATCATGTAGCAAACAAAACTGAGATGTAAAACATTTATAATTAAATAAAACTAAACACTTTTGCATCATCAATGTGAAGTTCTGAAAAACAATTCTGTAACTTCTTGTGCAGATATAACAAACACAAATCATCAGGAAATGAGGTATTTATGGTGAAAACCTAAAACCTGCTGGATATATTATTCCACACTCATATCACTACTTTTAATTCCACTTCAAAAATCTGCAATCAAGGACAAAGTATATGGCTTTACTTTTTATACCTCCTGCTTAGACATTTCTGCTGGATGATGTTATGGTTTATGTGTAGTTGTCCCCCCAAAGCCTCATGTAGTCATTGGGCAGGGACTTCTATAGATTGAGACTTGACTCATGAGTCACTGGGATTATGTGCTTTAGTACTGATGGGATTATCAGTCTGAGTAGGGCTGGGATTGTCGGTGTGGTTTAGGGTGGATATCCTAAGGAAGAGAGCCTGATAGGAATATAAAGAGAGACAAAGAGACAGACTAGAGATGTTGTTCTGTTGCCATGTTTGGTTGGCTGCATCTGTCACCATTTTGTTGCTGTTCCACCATGATGACTGGATGCTCTCTGTCCTGCCCCACTCAGCCTTGGGCCATTTGAATATGGACTGAAACCTCCAGTAACTGTGAGCTAATAAACCTTTCCTTCATTCATTTTGAGTGTTGGGTATTTGCCCCAGCAACGAATAAAAAGTAACTAAGACAGTGGTGAAGACCAAGATAAAGCAAGATCTACGTAACAAAATATGTAATTTTTATATCTGACAATGTCAGTCAAATCCCTTCAGGATTTTACCCTGAAACCATGTTGTAAAAGGCTCAAAGTCAACAGCTTCTGACATTGCCAATCTGTTGATAACCCACTATTATGGGCTATTGGACTATATAAGCAGCTATTTTCTCTTCATTCAATGAGAAGAAAGATTTATACTAATAGTATTTAGAAAAGATATCGTATCTGCGTCTTGTACTTTTAACAACTACTATGAAGGCAACAATATGCAATATATTAATTATTGTAACTGTCCTACTAACCTATTTTGAAACTGACACATGTTATTTCTTTCTCATTAAAGTTAATAAAATTAAAAAATAAAAAGGCTAAAAAAGCAGAGGGGAGGCAAGTATATAGCCCAGTGGCCTAAGTGCCTGCCTGGCAAGAACAATGTCCCAAGTTCGATCCTCATTACAAAAAAAAAAGAGCCCATAATCAAATAAAGCAAATGTTAAGCTAAACTAGGACTAGAACTGGAAATTAAAGCCTATATTCTAAAAAACATTGTCCCTGAATCAAAAGATTACTAGATAAATGAATATTCATGCATTTCAAATCAGAGTCTTTCAATATATACAATTTATTTTTTATCCTCTACCTTACTAAACTTTATTATTAATTGATCACTTTAATAACAATCTTTTGGGTTTTATTGTTTTTATTTTCGTTTTTTGAGGTATAGTCTCACTCTGTAGTTTAAACTGGCTATGAAGCCACTATGTAATATAGGTTGGTGTCAAACAGATCTGCTGCTATTCTAATGGGTTTTCCTTTAAATGTGCTCTATTCCTTTTCTCTTGCAGCTTTTAGTATACTGTTCTTGTGCTGAATTTCTGGGATTTGATTATTCTACATCTGGGTGTGGTTTTAATTGGGTTGATGTTATTGGGAGTCCTCTATGTTTCAGTTACCTGAATGTCAAATTGTTTCCTCATATTGGGAAGTCTTCTGCTATTACTTCTTCCCATATTCTTTTTATGTCATTTGTACAGTCTCCTTTCTCATTCATACCTATTAGTCTCACGTTGTCCATCTTTGCATCATTTTGCAGACGTTGAATTATTTTTTCTTGCATCCTAGTTGTTATTAAGAGATCCATTCTTAAAAAAAAAAAAAGAGAGATCCATTCTTATCTTTTCACTAGTTGTAATGGTGTCCTTAAGGTCTGAAAGTCTATTTTCACTACCATTGAGATGGTTTTGCCAGCTTGTGATTTTTTAAGTTCGTGTATAGCACTTTGAATCTGCTTCATGTGTTCTATTTCTTACATTGCTCACTCAAGGATTCCATTATTTTTTATTCTCCCCTATTTTTTGTATGAGTGCTTTCTTTAAAAGCACTTAGTACTTCTTTTATTATATGTTTTATTTCTTTTTTTACTTCAAAAATTATTTCTGATCTGATTTCCTCTATACCTTTCTGCAGTTGTTTCTTTACTTCAGATGCTATTATTTGAGAGATTTTACACATTAGATTTACAATTTCTTCTATGCTATTGTCTCCTGCATTTGTTCCGGGTGGGCTGGGGTCCTGAGGGTGTGTTTTTCTCCTTCTCTTTGTCATTTTTATAGCCCTGCCTTCTTATCTTTGGTGTAGAGTTTTGGTAGAGTTCTTACCAGATCTGGAACGATGAAGTTCAAAGCCATCCAGGTAAGTGTGGCTTGGGTCTTGCTGCTGAGCTCATCTTCTTTCTGCTCCAACCCTTGGAGGTGAACCTGCTGTGCCACTCTGCAGAGATGTTCTACTCCTGAATCAGCTGGATGGGTCTTGTCTCTAGTCTCTCTGCAGGGAGTTCTGTGGTAGTTTTCCACACTGGGCCTGTCTGATGAATGAAGTTCCACTCACATGCCAGGCTTGTTGCTGGGTCAAATGAGTTTCCCATGGGCCCCCAGCCATTCTCACTCACACACCTGGCCTGGTTGCTGGGTCAGATGAGTTTTCAGTGGTCCCAGAGTTATCTACCTCTGATCAGAGCAGCTTTGATGCTGAGCTCAAAGTACCATGGAGGAAAAGTGCAGAGGAGAAACCAGCAAAGAGGTAGTGCTAAAAGACAGACTTCTGTCCAAATTTATTTCTTTATGCTCTCTGTTTTACAGATCGGTTCAAAAGAGAAAACAGAACTGTTTAATGGAACGATCATTGTATTAAAGGATTATTGTTCACTCTGGATAATATGTGAGGAATATGTGTATTTAAATTTTAATACTTAAAGATTGATACTACCACTACAGAGAAATGTACAAAATGTATTCTTAGAATGTTTCGTTTTCCTTTTTTAATATTTAAATAACAAGAATACATGTAGAATGAATTTTCAGTCTTTCAAACTTTATTTTTAGCATTTCATCTATTCCATACAATACCTGCTCAATAAAAGGAAAGATAAAATTCTCATTTTACTGTCTTATCTTCAAAATTGCATTTTTGCCTTATTCACAAAAACAAGGTACAAAGTTTTAGTTAAAAAGTAGGAATAAGGTGTCTGACATGCATTGCACTGCAGTGTTACTATCGTTAATAATGTGTATTTTGAAATATGTAGGACAATAAATTTCTCCTGTCTTTGGGACCAAAATGATTTTGCAGAGAAGGATATGTTATCTATCTTAATCATTTTATGTTGTGTAAATTTATCATGTCAATTTACCCACTAATTGCCTCATATACAATTATAGCTTGCACTACATAATAAAATATACATGCATCAAAAATTATCATATGCTTTTTAAAATAATCATAGGACAAGATTAAGACATTGATACCTGTATCTTGTGTTTTGAATATTCCCAGTCTCTCTTTGAAAGGAAAGGATTACTAACAAGTACAGTGTTTTTCCCGGGTATGATGAAAATGTTCTAAAATTGATCATATAAAGTCACTCAATAATGTGTAATATACTAAAAACTCATTGAATAGTGCACTTTAAATGAATGGATTGTATGACATGTAAATAATATTCACTATACTCATTATGTCTAGAAAGTTGTCATAGTAGCTACAATATTGTGTTGAGTTGATGCTAGCCACCAATGCTCTGCTATCAAAAGATAGACTAGTTTGTTTGCTCTTCATCTTGGCTAATCCTATGGCTGTTATCCATAATTATTTAGGTGAAAGTAATGTTCTACTGTTTCCAGACCTGGCCTATAAAACAACTGGCTGTGATCATCTTGCTCTGTTGCAGATTTTAGATGCTGAACATGAAATATCAACTTCCTTGAAGCTATTTTCAGAAAGCCTAAGTTAGCCACGTGACGATTTAAAAGTTAGAGAAAGATGGTGTCCAGCTCCCACATGCCGTGCTTCTCAATCGTTCCTGCAATTTTACCTGAAGATACACCACTGTAGGACAGGAAAGTTATCCACACCATCATGCCTGAAGCCATGACCTCCCCAAAAGGATCGTGAAAAACAATAATAAATCTTTGTTTAAAGGAAGTAAACCTTGTTCACAGTTGTTTCATAGCAAGGAAAAGAATACACTGCACATCAAGCTATTAATTTATCTCATAAATAAATCCTAGTATCAGAGAAAGTGAGTTTAAAATATTGATAGCAGTGAAATCCTGGGGAGAACAATAACCATGCAGAATAAAATACAGGGCATTCCAGGGAAAATCTAGCAGAGTCCAAAAGGAAGGAATCCCAGGAATTAACATGCATTTATTCCATAAAAGGATGTCTCCACCCCCAGGAGAGGACTCCAACAGCCAACTCACAACTTTGAGTTGACTAAAGAGGATCCAATTTTTACAAGAAAATGAGATGTGATGAAAAAATAAAAGTGGTGAACATTTAACTGGAAAGTACTTGCTATAGTCAAAGTAATGCTGCCATCACTCTCTCTTAAGATATTTCCCTCAACTTCATACATACCACCTATCATTCTTGACACTTTTTGAAGCAGTTCGGCAAGTTTGTAATTGTGCCATTCTAATTGCCTTCATGTCCTAAGTCAATTTAAAATGTTTGCATTTCTGAGTCATTTTGACTTTATAGAAAAGCCAGCAGTCACACTGTGCTGGATCTGATGAATAATGAGCATCAAGATACATATGATGCTCTTACAAGTCTGCCTTTCCATTGGATGCCCTTGGAAGTAAGTTCACATGTTTTTTACCATATGTCATATAAACATGAAAGAATTGCTTCAGACCATGACAAAAACAGTGGGTTAAATGTGTGCAGACTGAGGGACAGATTACAGAGGAGACTAATAACAGTGTGTCTTATTTTAACATTTTTTAAAAATTTAAACATTCGCTGTATTTTTTTATTACCCCTTAAACAATGAGGCTATAGAAACATCTGAGCCTGAGTAATCTGGGACATCAAAATGACTGAAACCTTCACAATAAAAAAATTATATAATAGAACACTACTTGTTTAGAAAAAAACTAGGATCTCCTAGAAGGAAAAGTTTTAGATTCTAATAAAAGTAAAATCCAGAAGACATACAGTTCAGAGAATATTATAAACATGGAGATAAGGCTACATCAATAAATCTTTTCTTAACATATCACAGTGAAACCAATAGGAAACATGGCATTATAAAGTTTGAAAAGCAAACTTAAATTTCACACCTGCTAATTAGGCAATTTATCCTCAAGTGAAGACTTTCCACTTAAAATGAACAATGAAAAGATTGCAACTAAGCCAATTTAAAATGCTATAATATATAAAGATCATAAAAATCTGAATTGAATACTAATAAATGAAATGACAACAGAAAATATAAAGACAAAGTTGTAATCTAATATTACCAAAAAATGCTGAAGAAAATTATAGAAGCTGATAAACAAAAACATAAATCTGAACTTTAAAGCATAATCAACTTTGCAACAGATAGTTAAGCAATAAATATAAATGAAAGGAGAAAGATTTAACTAACATCTTTATTTTAGTTCATTTAATATTCAACATTATTTAATATTTAGCTAAAATATATTTAACTAGTTAAAAATAGATACTACAAAATGAGTTATTACAAAAATAGAGGATAGAAAAGAAAAATAAGTAAAAAATGGAAATAATAGAATTTTTAATTGCAAAAGTTAGTGTAAAAGACAGGCAAAACCAATTAAATACAGATACAGATGACTTTCATTAGGTAATCAATGAGTTTAAATCAATGAGTTTAATCAATGAATTAAAAAAATAGATACTGAAAATAGACAAAGAAAATTTTCTTGAACAAAGAGAACATCTTACATTGAAGAGACATATGTTGTGATGTGATGTTGTTTACATCCCCAAAACCTTGTTGTGTCATAATTTTATCTTTATTGTGTGGTATTAAGAGGATACAAACATTACAAATATAATGTTTATAAATGTGCCCTTCAGGGTTGGTTAGGTTAAGGTAAAATCATTAGAGTAGAGCCACATAATTAGATCCTGTTGAGAAACTATGAGCTAAAATATTTTTTTCTTTAAAACTGACCCACTCTGTGGTATTGTTTTAATAGCAACAGATTAACAAATGCAACTTGCTTAAATAAAATCTACATATACATTTTAGATCTGAAAACTCTGATGAACAAAATTTCAAAATTAAATTTTATTCTCATCAACAGAATAAAGGTAACGGTAAAAAAAAAAAAAAAATCAGTGAACTGAAATATAGTAGCACAGAAATCTCTCACCTGAACAAATGGAGAGGGGAGTGAGTAAAAATTGATGATAAGAAACCTATTGTAGTCATCTGTTGGTCTTACTGAGAACAGTTCTACCCTGGGGAGACACGCCAGTAGGAATGAGAAAGATAGACAAGACCAAAAGCTCGGCTAGGTGGTCACCAGTCTGCCTGATGAGCAAGACTAACTCAATACACATAAAAAGGATCCTTTATATATGTTTTTGTAAAGTTTGTATCACATGACACAAGGTTACTTAGCGACTAATAGCAAGCCTGAACCAGACAGGATGTTTTTCTCAGCACTGGGGTAGCTTGTTTGCTTTAGGCACTGAAGCCTCGTCCCACCTACACACACTCGATCAATTTCCCGGCTTCCTACTGCTCCCAACAACCTCTGGAACTGAAACCACTGAAGAATCCAGAAACCAGGATAAGGAAGACAAGACAGCAAGGCTGAGTAAGTATTTCAAAAACTAAAGACATGAGAAAGCAATGAAAAATTAATACATGGGCCAACTCAGGGAATCTCCAGAGAACTATACTGAGCAAGGAGAACAGATGCCATCCTTAAGAATTACATGATGGTATGTTTGCATTTATCTCACACATTTAAAATTTCCAATTCATGAACAGACATTAAGGAGAGGTTGATGAGACTGCTGGGAAATGTGGAGAGCCCTAGAGAACTAGTGAGGGATCCTTGTATGGGTGGAAAAATTCTAAATCAAGCTCAGTTTTCTGGTTGTCACATGATTTCATTGTGTTACTAAATGTTCTCACTGGGAAAAAAGAACTGAACAAGGTTTGCACAACAACTCTGCATTATTTTTAACAAATGTATGTCATTCTATGATTATTTAAAATAAAAACAATTAAGTATTACATTTTTAATTTTAATTTTATTTTATTTTGAAGCATGAAATCAAAAGCAAAAACACATAGCAATAACAAAGACAGAAAAAGGATAACATTACTTTTAAAAGAAAGAGTGAATAAAGGTAGTAGAAAAGGAATTGGAGAGGGAAGGAACAAATATAAAACCTATTTATTGCTAAATATTTCTTCTTTTATAGAATCAAATACATTCTACCTAATTTCTAATGAGTAAATTTAGAAGAAAAATGCACCAAGAGTGAAATCACCTTCATAACAGAAAAAAAAAAAAAAACCGAATTTCTGACAATTGATAGCAGAACCACAAGCAGAGTAACTATAACTGATTTTAAAACTCGGACTTTGGACATTCTAAAGGTGCATACACACACAGCTCAGAAAGTGAAATGCTAATTGATGTGTTCCATTTTGAATTAGTGACAAAAGCTCTTGTCTTGATTCACTAGTCAGACTTCTAAACTCACTTCTCACTTTGACTTTCAGTTTCAGTCTGTCTTTGCTATATTACTCACTTTTAGGGAGTGATCTGGTTTAGTGAGAACACCCTGCTTAATAGAAAACCACCCACCATCCCCTGGTGTAACCTAGTACCTGGCCAAGCATGTCTTCCCTACCCGTCCACCTACCTTCAGTCCCATACTACCAGCAGTGACAAAGGGACGTATCAGGCTAGCCTGTCACCTGTCAGATCAGTTTAAATAGAATCCTGATTAATACCTGATGACCTCTCCTAAGAATTTTGTACCCTATGCTCACTGACCTCTGTCCTGCTTTTCAGCTACAAATATGAATCTTTCCATGCTGCTTTTGGAAGTGAGCCTAGGTCTACAGTGAGATCTCTTTTCTATTACAGTAATTCTGAATAAAATCAGTTTTTACTGTGTTAACCACCGAATAGCTCTGGTTTTGCTTTAAAAGTAGTATACTATTCAGATTTTATTGTGAAACTGCTATAACATATTAAATTAAAACCCATATACAATCTCAACAATATAGCTATAGATCATTATTTTCAGGGTAAAATACTTGAAAAAAAATCAAAATGCCAAAATGAAAATCTTGGGCTGAGGAGATAGTTCAGTAGAATAAGCACTTGCCTGGCAAGTGCAAGGGCCTGAGTTCAATCCCTGGTTCTGAACAAAAAAAAAGAAAGAAAGGAGAGAGAGAGAGAGAGAGAGAGAGAGAGAGAGAGAGAGAGAGAGAGAGAGAGATCTTATAAGGTATGATTTGAACTGGAAATAATGTGATCTCAGTATATTTTGCTCTTTCACTACATTGATTTCCTAGTGCTGTCCACTGACAGATTGCAGAAGCAATACTCTCTCCCATCACATCCAGTTCACCGTCTCTGAACACCATTTCATGCTTTAGGGCACTAAGGCTCTTTTGAAAAATGGATATCTCAAGCAAGAACTGAATAACATGTTATCTTATTTGAGCCTAAAAGCAAAGATTCTAGGAAACACTTCTGATGATTTGTCAAAAAGATTCAAGAGTACCTTGAACAGCAACTACAGATCCAAATTTGAACAATGTGAACATCAGAAAATATTCTGATTGTGTCAGTTACTCTTCTGTCATTACTGTGACAAATACCCAACCTCCAAGATGAAAGAAGGAAAGGTTTGTTTAACTCACAGTTACTGGAGGTTTCAGTCCATATTCAGCTGGCTCCAAGGCACAGGGGCACATGGCAGAGAGCAGCCATTCTTAGTAATGGAATAGCAATAACCACTACAGGCCAACAATATCAACAGAGGCAACAGAGAGAGAAGGAAGCCAGGCTATTGCTCCAGCTGACAGCAGTCCTTGACATCATCCATGTGGATGTACATCCCAATGCCAAAATCAATCTTGTACAAGAGACTTTCAGATCAAATAAGAGATAAGTATAGAACTACATAAATTTTGAGGGACCCATAGGGCTCCCTGTGGGAACTTTTTGGGCATGGAGCAAGAACCACCATTCTGGGAAATTTTCCCCAAAATGATGGACTGCAATAGTATGGCAAACTCAAGTCATCTGGAGTAAATCTGGGATATAAGGCCTCTCATTGATTTTGTCCTCCTTCAAACAGGATGTTTCAGCTTGGCAACTAATTTCACAGGAAAACACTGGAGCAAATAGAAGCAGGAAGTTTCTGTCTCTCTGGAAATCTGCCTAGTTTCTTTTCTTTTCTTTTCCTTCTCTCTTTTTCTTTTGTTTTTGTTTTGTTTGGTTTGTTTGTTTGTTTTCACTATATCTGGATAACTGGAACCTGTAGTAACAAGAAGTTTAAGAACCACCGAAGGAACAGCATCACACCTAGCGCCCTGCTCCCAGCAGGGATTTAAGTAGCCTTAGACCAGGTTAGCAAGTAGAACTTGCCGCTCTCAGCAATGCGAGAGAACAGCTGGCCAAATAACTCAGTGGATTAAAGTGCCTGCAAGCAGGTGCAGCAGCCAGGGTTTCAATCCCTTGGCCTGCCATGACAGCCTTGCCCCCATGGTGCACTAAGACAGCAATTGAGACTGGGCGTGTTGGTGAAAGGCTGTAAACAGGCTGATCTGTACAAGTCTGATATATGTAGTAAGACCCTGTAGACAAAAACTGAACAAATTAATAGATAACAACCATACTTATATACATATTGTGAAACAATATGAAAATGTATAAATGTGAAAGGAAACCAGGAAGGGGGAAGGGAAAAGGAAGAAATCAAAAAGACGAGAAAGAGGAAAATAATGGAAAGAAAGCTTGTAAGAGGAGAAGAGAGGCTGAGGGGGAATGGGGTGCAAAGGAAAATCAACATATACCATGTATGGGTATAGATTCGCTATTCTCAGACCAGCAAGTCTCAGTGGATGAAAGCACCTGCTTAGGCAGATACAATAGCCAGGGTTTGATCCCTGGCCTGCTGTGCCAGACTCATCGAGTGCACACTGAGCAGGCCCGTGAGGCTGAGCATGGTGATGTGCCCCTATAATCCCAGCTCTTTGTGAGGCTGAAAACAGGTGGGTCACTGTGAGTGTGATCTACATAGGTCCCTATAGACCCTTACTAAAAAGTACAAAAAAAACAAAACAAAACAAAAAAAAAATTCCCTATATCTGAAATGTACCACTACATTTAATTAATTGAGAAGAGAATGATGAGTAAGTTTTAAAATAATTGAATGTGGTTGTATCTAAGCTTCACTAATTAATCAACACTGTGTACACTAATCAAACATTATATTACTATTGATGTGATGTCATAGGACATATAAACTAAAATCTTTCAAGTGTTCTGATTATAAAATTAAATCTAAACTTAGTATGCTAGCTCTGCGTTCCCGCAGCTAACTTCCTGTTCCAGCCCAGACCCAAACCGCACCGCTGGAAGCCGAGCCCACGCCCGCCATGGGTAAGCCCCCTGCGCCCCTCTGCCCCGCCTCTGCGTTCCCGCGACTAACTTCCTGTTCCAGCCAGACCCAAACCGCACCGCTGGGAGCCAAGCCCACACGCTAGCTGGGTCAAGATCCCTGGCCCGCCTTCCCCTCCCCCGCTCCCGCCCCTTTTTTTTTTAGCCCTCCAGCCCAAGCTCCAGCACCGAACCCATCAAATATCTCGTTTGGCAACCGATCTGGTCCATGAGCCTACCAGGATTACTCAATCCCAAAGCTCCACGTCCACCTACAGACCACATCCGCCGGGATTCACAAAAGCTAGCAGCCAGAGCTCCAACACAGAGTCAGGAACCTCTGTAGAGGAACCAGCTTGGAGTCCCCTGACCAAACACCCATAGACACACCATAACGCCACCAAAGTGCAGAGGTCGCTTCCATACAAAATGATAACAA
>PVJA010020297.1:21765-37239 GCA_004027025.1 Myocastor coypus | reverse complement strand
TTTTTTTTTTTTTTTTTTTTTTTTTTTTTTTTTTTTTAGAATTTTTTTATTTTATTTATTTTTTTTCTTGTTTCAGAACCTTTGTTTGTTTATTCACTCATTTTTATGGCTGGCTCAGCTCACCCCAAGGGCAGGGCTGGCGCAGCATGTGGTGCCGGGGATCGAACCGCGGTCCCTGAAGCCGCTCAAGCTTTCCTAAGCAGGCGCTTTAGACCACTGAGCCATCCCGCCAGGCCCCCATTTTAACAATATTAAGTCTTTTAATCCATGAAAACAGGATGTTTTCCCATTTACTTGTTTCTTTCAGCTATGTTTTGTAATTCTCACCATACAAGTCTTTACTTCCTTTACTATTTTAAGCATTTTATTCCTTTGCTTACTGTTGTAAATTTTATTTTATTTTTTAATTTTTTTTATGGGACTGATACAGGCAGAAAAAACTGATCTGGGGTGGATGACCTCTAATAGGGAACCTCTAAATGATATGGGGAAAACAGATCTCTAACCTGAAAAGTATCTGGAACAAGTTTGTGTTCTCTAAAACTGAAGAATGAATTTTAGGAACAAGTGGAGGTAATGAGCAGAACATATTTATTGAGGGAAAGCTCCTGTCTGAGAAACAGGAGGGGGGTCTGGAGTAGGTGTCTCCCAAAAGCTGTCTCTTCCAGGGACTTTTATAGTGCAAAACCATGCGGTGGGGTGGGTCTGAGGTGGAAACCATGGAAACTTGCTTAGATGGGACAAAACTATGGTCAAACAATGATGTAAGCACCATTGTTCAGGTGAAACTGATTAAAGCCACTACCAATGGGGAAGGGAGTCTTGTAAGAAGCAGGCTTTAGTAGGAACAGGGTCTCTTCCTGTTGGGGGTTGGATTACTGACTTATTTAGGCTCTTTTAAGGTGATTGATACCTATTTAGAGTATCACTCTCTGATGAGCATTCCTAGGGAAGTATGGGGCTACTTTTGTTTCTTTTGTCTTCAGGTCTGGCCCACAGCAGGGGTATCTGCCTCTTATAAAAGCTGTATAGTCACTTTGTTTTCCATCTGGTCTCCTTGAGGGCCTGGCCCTGTCTGAGTGCCTATAATATTTCTGTCTAATTCAGCTGTCTACAAGACCAGGGTTTGAACTCATGACCTTGCACTTGCCAGGCAGGCACTTGTGCCATGGAGCTATCTCCCCAGGCCGATAAATGGAATTATTTTAACTCAGTTTTCAGATTGCTTATAGTGCATAGCAGTTCAGCTGAAGTTTGTGTGTTGATTTTTGTGTCCTACACTTTTGCTAAATTTATCAGTGTTAACCATCCTTTTTGTGGCATCTTTAAAGTTTTCTACATATAAGGTCATTTTGTCTGCAAGATCATTTTTCTTTCTCTTGTGCATTTACTACAGCTACATCTTTTCAATGCTGTGTTAACCAAAAGTAGAAAAAGTGGGGCCACCCAGATAGTTCAGTGGACTAAAAGCGCCTAGGCGGAGTGCAGCATGCTTGCAGGCCCTACCACCCCCCAACCCGCCACCCCCCCCCCCGGGGTGTGCTGAGATGGCAAGTGAGACTGGGTCTGGGTCTAGTGGCATACACCTGTAATCCCAATGCTTGGGAAGCTGAAAACAGAAGCATTATGAGACCATCTACATCATGAGACTGTAGACCCTGTACTAATTACATAAAAAAGAAAAAAGTAGCAAAAGTAGATACCTCATTTTGGTCCTAATTTCAGGAAAAGCTTCAGTCTTTCATATTGACTGTGCTAACTTGCAACAGGGTTGCCATGAGAGCACTAAATCAAAGCCAACATGGGAAAGGAAAAGACTCACATTAATGTTGTTGTCATCGAGCCAGGCGTGGTGGTGCACACCTGTAATCCCAGCACTTGGGAGGCTGAGGCAAGAGGATCAGTTCTAGTTCGAGACCAGCCTGGGCTACAAAAGTGAGCTCAAGGCCAGAGCCTAACCACCTGAACTGCATAGTGAGACCCTGTCTCAAAAAGACAAAAAAAATTGTCATCATTGGACATGCGGATTCTGGCAAGTCCACCACCAGCCATGATCTACAAATGCAATGGCATTGACAAAAGAACCCTTGAAAAATTTGAGGAGGCTACTGAGATGGAAAGGGTTCCTCCAAGTATGCCTGAGTATGCTAGAGTATACTACTTGTGTGCCTTTCATACATGGCCTTTATTGCATTGAGGTAGTTTCCTTTTCTCCCTAGTGTGTTGAGTGATTTTTATCTTGAAAGGGTATTGAATTTAGTCAAATGCATCAATGACTATGGATTTTTTATTCTGTTAAATGTATTACATTGGGCCAGCCAGATAGCTCAGTAGATTAAAGGTTCTGATCCATGCCTTCCCCACTCCCAGGTCGTGCTGAGATGCAATTGAGACAGGGCATGGTGACACGCCTGTAATCCCAGCTCTTGCGAGGCTGTAACCAGGTGGATCACTATGAGTCCAATCTAGTAGTGAGACCCTGAACATTCTGTAGACCCTTCCCTAAAAATACAAAAAAAAAAAAAAAAAAAAGTATATTGATTTTCGTGTGTCAAAATGTGTGCATTCCAAGAGTTTCACTTGGTCCTGGTACATATTTGTTTTTTCCAGTACTAATGACTGAATGTAGGACTTGGTCATATTTGACAAACACTCCAGCATTGAGCCATGTACACCAGCCCTTTTTATTTATTTGGAAACAGCTCAGGTTGCCCTCAAGTCTTAAGATTTTTTTTGCCTTAGCTTCCCAAGTAATTATAATTTTGAGCCACAATGCCTGGCTGTTTTATTATGTTGATAAATTTGGATTGCTAATAATTTTTTGCTGTAGATTGACAACTGGTGTCAACTTGTGACACCCAGCTGAACTGAACCAGTGTGGTGCTGAGTGTGGGAGGCCCACCTGCAGATAGTTGCTAATGAAATAAAAAGAACTAGAGAGGAAGAAGTGCTGTTCCCCTGAAGGAGCTTTTCATGCTGGCTTCTCTGATGCACACTCCACTGTTGTCAGAGGAATTAGGAGCTTGGGACCTTGTCACTGAGAATAACTGCATTTCACTTTGGGGAAGCTCTGGTTATTAAAGAGCATTACTTCTTGTTTCTAAAGGGGAAGGTGGTAGTTGTTCAGTCTCCTAGAGAAGCTTGTCACACCGGCTTTCCTGATAGGAACTCAGCTGTTATCATTGGAGGAGCTTAGGACCTTGTTTTCACCAAGGATGGAACTTTTACTGGAGGTTTTACTCTTTTTTTTTTGGTGCCAAGGACCAAACCCAGGGCTTCCAGCTTGCTAGGCAAGCATTCTACTGCTGAGCCAAATCCCCAGCCCCATGGGATGGAACTTTCAGGGGGAGCTCTGGTGCATACTTTTGAGTGACGCTTTCTGGTTCCAGTGCAGATCCCTCAGCCTACTGCCACAGAGCTTTCATCATGCTGGCACACTTTCCAGCTTCCACCACTGACCTTTGGGCCTTCTCAGTGCAGATCCTTGGTACAGACTTGCATGAGGCATTCTCATGGGCTCTAGGTCTTCAGCTGGATTCATGCAGGACATCGCCATGGGATCCAGGGATCCAGGCCTTCAGCTGGATTCTTTCAGTTTCTAGTGTGTGGACAGATCTCCTGTACTCTTATATTTGTATTTGACTCTTTGGATGATTACTATAACATAATCCTACAGATTATGTGTAAATCATTTTTCCTTGTAAACCCTGAGTACAACAGTTGATTATAATATTTTCACCAGGGATCAATTCAAGGCAGGGACGGGGCTGGGGAGATAGCTCCGAGGCACAAGTGCCTGCTGGGCAAGTGCAAGGTCGTGAGTTTGAACCCTGCCCCCCCCCCAAAAAAAAAAAAAAAATTCAAGGCAGGGAAGCAATATTTGAGGCATGAACACAGGCCCTTACACTGAGCTATCCCTAACCCTTCTAAAAACTTTTAAATTCAGAGGTAAGGTCTTACTAAATTGCCCAGGCTGGGCTTGAACTTGTGACCTTTCTGCCTTAGCTTCCCAGGGTGCAAGGATTATAGGTGTGTGCCACACCTGACTAGTTCTTACAGTGCATGTCTAGCTTCTCTAGCAGAAGTTGATCTCATAGACTTGGGAAATGTTCTCTAATTTTTCAAAGTTTGAGAAAGTATTTTTCCTAGTTCACCAGTAAAACTGACCCAATTTCTGTGTTGGGAGATTCCAGTAACTGTTCTAGTTATCTACTAGATATAGGTCTCTACAGTGTTTTGTTTTTTGAGGGCCTTGCTATGCAATTCAGGCTGACCTTTAACTCAGTGTTCCTCTGCATCAGCCTCCCAATTGCTGAGGTTTCATGTGGCACCACCATGCCCAGCCATTGTACTCTTAAATTCCTTTTTTCTTAAAACTGGTAGTAATAGTGCCCATTTTATGATTTTAGGGTTTTTTTCTTTTTTAGCTCAATCTAGCTAAAGATTTAATAATGTGATTTTTTTTTAAAGACCCAAATTTTGGTTCCAAGGTTTTTTCTGCCCTACTTGTTTCCTTTTCTTTGATAGCTCTTGACATTTTGCCCCTATATCTTTAAGAGTGTAATTTTCACTTGGCTCATATTTCCTACTACAGTGATTTATTGGTTAAGTGTAGATCATTAGCTTTTCATTAATTTTTTCCAGTTTTGCTATCAATTTCATTTTATTCTGTTGTGATCAGATGATTAGCCAAGAGAACATGGCTTGTATCCTTGATTTTAAAAAGTTGTAATCTGCTTCTGTTGGGTAGAGAGCTCCATTAATGTCTTTTGGGTCAGCTGGTCACTATAGTGTTACTCAAGTGATCCATTGCCTGGATGTGGTGGTGCCCACCTATAATCCCAGCATGTGGGAGGCTGAGGCAGGAGGATCACTGTAAATTTGAGACCAATGCCAGGCTGAGCTACATAGTGAGACTCTATCTCAAAGGGATCTCCCCCCCCACCCCCCACCCAAAGGCCTGGGCAGAAAAAGTCACCTTTCCTTTTAAAAAAAAAATCTTACTTGGTATATAGTGTGCCTGGGATTCCACAGCCTACGTAGCATGCGGCACTGGGGATGGAACTTGGGTCCTTGTGCTTGCCAGGTAGGAGCTTATTCTGCCAAACTACCCAGCCCCCACCTTTCCTTTTTTTGATTGTTCTGTTTATTATGGAACGTGGGGTACTGAAGTCTAAACCGTGTTACTGCTTCCCCCTTCAGTTGTTAGTGTGCTTCATACATGTAGAAGGTAATTTTTGGTGTTAGGTGTAACTGTTCATCTTCTTGGCAAGTTGTAACTTTTGTCATTGTCTATTATCTCTTGTACCTGCTTTTGGCTTTTTTTTTTTCCGTACCAGGAATCAAACTCAGGATCTCACACTTGTCACGTAAGTGCTGTGCCACTAAACTGTCCGTATTTACAACTTAAATTCTGTCTTGTCTGCTGTTAGCCTATCCGTTGGTGTTAATGAGAGCTAGAAAATGGATGACACACAGCTCTTCCAGTCCTGACAAGACCCAGCCTTAGAACAGGACAGTGGTGTGTGCCTTTCCTGAGAGTGAAGAGGAGCTGGATTGGTACACAGGATGTTGTAGGTGGGGACCAAATACTTACATGTGCTTAGGCCCCTTGACCTCAGAGGTGTCCTGGTGAATGAGCCACATGGCCTTCTTAGAAGAATTGGGGCAAGAAGGTTCAGGAGAGAGAAGCCAAAGAAGATAGGATTTAGGGGTAAATGTTTTTCCTAAGTTATTAACCATATGGCAGAATATAGCTGTAAGAAATGAGTTAGCTAGCTCCCAAATTCAGGCCAAGAAAAATGCTATGAGAGCTTTAGTAAGGGCTGACTTCCTCCTGTTTTTAATCTGTGGTCTGGCCTTTTTTCAGTACAAATACCTGAAATGTAAAAGTGACCCCCATGTTAAGATTGAAGGCAAGGACACTGACAACTGGCTCTGTGTGGATTTTGGTAAGTTATTTTGGTATATTAAGCTAGCTATTATACTAATTATTTTCAGCTACAAAGCAATTTAGATAAGATCACTGAGTGCATTTCTATGTAAAATTGTTTGAAATGTTTCAAGTAACAAAAGTTTTATCTAATTTAACTTGGGTAGTTTTAATTCTATGTGAAATCTCCACCTCACCTAAGTATTCTAGATACAATAATACATTTTTGGTGGAAGACAAGTCTTAAGCCACTTTCCTCTCGCTCATCTCTGGAGAAAATATCTAAGACCTTCCACTTCACGAGTAGTTTTGGTCCATAGTTGGTTGGCTCCAGAGCAGTATGGTAAAGAGGCAGGGCAGAGGAATAGCTGTTCACAGAGATGGCAAGCGTAGAGCCCCAGGGAGGATAAACCTTGCCAGCCAAGCCCTCAGGGACCTACCTCTTCACAGCAGGGCAGTTCTGAGGCCCCATAATCCAGCCACCTCCCTAAAGCCCAACCTGAGTGCAGCCAGGCAGCTTAGTGAGACTATCTAAAAAGAGCTGGGAATGTTGCTTAGTTCACTCCCCAGCACTGACAGAAAAGGAGTAAAAAAAGGAAAACCCGTAACTTCATCAGGAACTAAGGAGATCAAAGGTTTTATCTGGTTTGAATGCTAACAAGTTGTCCTTCCACGTTCATGGATACTGAAGACACAAAAATACTTGGGAGTTATAGACAAAAACAACTTGTTACTTGCAACTGTAGTCATCCCCATCAGTTTTGCAGTTTTTGTTTTGATATTGGTTCCTTGAGCTACAGACTGCCTAGGGGGTAGGGCGAGAACAATCTCATTTTATGAGATGTCAAGGGTTTTGCAGCCTTCTCACTATGAAAATTTTAGGCCAAGTATTTTATCAGATGTTTAGCAGTATCCTCAGTTGTGACAGGTTCCCTAGACATTGCTCATACTGCCTCTACTGAAAACCAAATCTAAGTAGAGCTACCTTTGTTCTGGAAACAAGTATTTTTCTCTTCACTAATAAATAGCTTTAAAAAAACCTCACAACCACAGTACTTTCTTTGCTCATAAGATTTGCAGAAATGTTATGTGCATGGAGCACTTTCTTCCAAAAGAAACCTGCCAACACCATTGGTCAGTGGATAAAGTTAACCTTGTCAGTGATGACACTTGTAGATGCTATGCACCTCTGGTAAAAGCCTGGCATCACTGTTGTGGTAATTTTTGCTGGGATGGAGTCCACAGTTTATCCTGATAACTCACCCAGCTCCTAGACAGTTACAAGAACACAAGAATAAAAGCAAATATATTACTCATTGAAACTTCTTATCCCTGATAGGCAACATGGTGATTCATTTAATGCTTCCAGAAACCAGAGAAACTTATGAATTAGAGAAATTATGGACCCTGCGTTCTTATGATGACCAGTTATCTCAGATCCCACCTGAGACATTACCTGAAGATTTCATTCTTGGAATACAAGAAGAGAACATGTCCTAGGTGACTCCAGTGGAGTTCAAATGTGAATAAAACTACAGGAACTGTTTCAGTCATTTCAGATTGGGATTCATTCACTTCTTGGGAAATACAGTTCCCTAAGCCTAACTGCCTGGGTTGGGTGCCAGTACAAGTCTTGTCTACCTCATGGGCATTCACAACAACTGACTCACAGAGATAGATAAATGAGCTAATATTTGCATCAAGAAGTACGTTCCAACTAAGACTTTTAATATGCCGTCTGTTTATCCTGAGATCTCAGCAGGCTTTCCAGGAGCTAACACTGGTACCTATGCTTACCTTGAGCTTTCTGCTCAGATGTTTTTGTGCTTATGTACAAGTACTGACTTTAAATAGACATCATTGCCCACTGATCATATTACTTGGAGTTGATAAAAGGTAATAGGTGGCCAGGATATTTTTCTAGCATAGGACCTCTGTTCACCTTCAGAATATTCCAAATGACAGGAAAAAAAAAAAGACAAGTATTAGAGAAATTTTTGGAACCTGTAGTTCCTGGTTCATATAAACAGAATAAGCAATATCCACATTAATGTACCACAGGCTACAGAAAATAATTTTACAGTAAGACGTGCACATTTTGAGACTTACATAGTATTCTTAAAAGTCTATGTAGACCAAATTTCAGCATACACATTCATTTGAAAACATACACAACAAGCTGTAACTAATGATGAAAAATTTTATTCTGCATCAGGGTATCTGGAAAATGAAGCTGCATTTGGGGGCACTTTATAGATGAGGAATGATCCACATATGGTGAGTACAAGACCCAATTACAGAATTATTTCTTAGCTAGTACCAGATACTCCAATTACCAATGCTAAAGTGAAAGGAAAACATGACTTGCCACACTAAAAGGACAGAAGTGAAAAATATGGCAGAATTTATATGAGCAGATATAAATGCAGCACCTACCTGTATTTTTTAACAGGTATTAGGAAAATCAAAACTTAAAGAGCTGTGGCCTTAATTAAGCACATCTCACCTGAAATCCAACAAGAAAGTCAGTCCATGATTTTTCAGCAATTTAAATTCATTGTATGAAAAAAAATTATGTTAGATGAATTCAGTGACAAAAAAAGGGCACTTTTGGGCTAAAACTACAAAATTAACTGGTTTTCTGAAAATATTTAGGAAAATGACTTTCAAAATGTCTAATTGATATTGCTGATCTTCAGAAAAACTGAGTCTGCATGAAACCACTAGTCTATGTAGAAATTCATCTTGAAATACAAATGAGGCAGTGTGTTTTAAAGGGTTATATAATGCCCTTCGGATCAGTGTAATGAGATGACTGTGATCATCATATGAAGGTAAGGAACACAAAAACAATTCAGAGAGCAGCGTGGCTTCCAAGACCACCCACACAATTGTACAATCCTGGGCTTTGCCATCAAGTTAAGGAATGGGTAAATGAGTTCAGTTTCAAAGCTAAGGTGTTGCCATTCAAGTTGCATTCCCAAAACATTATGTTGAGTCCTCTACCTTCTGACTTACTTTCAGATAACTGGGCATAGAGTGTACAGAAATCCTGCTACATTCTATGTAATACTTTGAGTGGACTTAAATCATTCATTGCTTAAAAATAGATTAGCAATGCTCATTACAGTGTCAGGCACAAAGAAATGTAACCTTTTGTTACTTTAAACACTGTCACTAGGCTGTTATTCACACATGAATTCTTTTGGAGTTTGCTCAAGTGCAGACCAACTGGTCTGAAGATCACTGGCAAACTAAGCGTCCTGTAAGACAAGCTGAAGCTTGCTTTTTGCCTGTTTGAAGTCCTACATCTCTATCAATACACTTTCTTCAGGTAGATAGTGAAAGCACAAAGCATTTATGTATTTAATCATATAGCTAATCAAAACACCTGAAGTTTCCTAAAGCCATTTAATCTAGGTGTTCCAAAAATCTCCTGCCGCCACCACTTTGCTGTTAGTACCACCAAAAACATTTCAACTATAAACAAAGTAATAAGTGGCATTGCTGCTCTCCAAATATAGGCACTGCTCTATATCTTTGAACATTTATTGGATTTTCAACTAGTAACTGTGTCAGAAGCCTCAAAAAACCTGAAATTTTCCAGCTTAACTGTCACCAGCCAGAAGTAAAATTTCTTTTTCACTTATTTGCCTGTTAGCTGACAGCTGTTAAATTTTACATTTTTTTTTTAAAAAAACAGTTGGACTTTTATCTTTATAAAGTATATAAAATTTTCAAAAAAGAATTTTGCTTTTCACTGTATTACTGAATACCTGAGGTAGTTGAGTAAAAATGCACATTTAATACCCCTGCCAACACCATTCAGCACTTCCCTTAGGTTGTGTTAGTGTTAGATTAAAAATAAAACAAGTTTTTCTACGCTAATGGCTTAACATCTCAAGTTCCTGTGATAAATCTATTCTGATCCAATTTTAACAATTGGATTTAGGAAGCAATCTTTTTAATTTATTTGATGAATTTAGTGAATGCACCACTTAAGCCAATTTCTGGCACTATGGGGGAATATTAAGAAAAATTAGAATATTCATTATACTGTGAGACTACAGCAAAGGGAAGTGCAGAGCTCTTCTTTCTCCCCCTTATTTTTCTTTTCTTTTTTCTTTTTAAAGCTGGGTGTCAAACATTTCAGAGAGCATAAGTATACATTCTCACAGAGACAGGAGTTCAAAAGTTGCCTGGTCCTCAGAAACAACTGGCTAGGTAACAACTTGTGCATGTGGTTCTGGATGGGGTCAAAGTCCGTCTGTTGGTTAAGCAATCTGTCTTTGGTTTGGCATCTGCCTCTGTGGTGGGCTTTTCCTGAGCCTTTACTTTCGCCTTGACTGAGGTGGTCCACTTTGCAGAGCCTTCTGCTGTTGGTGCTGCTTTACCTGAGTCAGAATTTCCTGAATTTTTCTCTGGGCAACCTGCAAAAAGACAGAAAAATCTACCCAATGAGAAGTTACTAAAATTGGGCTGAAGAGAAAAGCACCTGTTTAGGCAACCACAGGGACTGAGGATGGATCCCTGACACCACACATGCTGCACCAACCCTACGCCCAGGGCAAGCTAAGCTGGCCATAGCATAAATAGTTAAAAAAAAAAAAAAAAAAAAAGACTGTGATCAGTGTCATCACTTTAAAAAGTTACTAAAATTACTTTGATCATTTCATTTAAACAACTTAAAATAGAAACCTATGGGGCCCGGCAGGATGCCTCAGTGGTCTAAAGCACCTGCAGGCGGCTGCAGGGACTGCGTTCAATCCCCGGCACCATATGCTGCACCAGCCCAGCTGAGCTGGCCATACAAATAAATAAATAAATGTTCTGAAACAAGAAAATAGAAAGAAAGAAAGAAAGAGAGAGAGAAACCTATCTGCAGATCAGATACATACTAATCAACTAGCGATCTCTGAAATGACCTGCAGAAATGGAGACTAAAACTGTCAAGTATCAGATGGGCACAGTGGCCCACAGCTATATATATATTGAGGCAGGAGGATCAGTCCTTAAGGCAGCAGTTCCAAAGCCAGCCTGAAAAACATCCTTATAAAAAAAACCTGTTGAGCATCAAACCATAAATATTTTCATGAGGTGTTAGACCTATGTGAGAATTCTACTTGGGAGAGGCAAAAGAGCTGGCTTATTTTAATGCCCATTTACCTGGCAAGCATAGAAGTGACCAGTTATTTTGACAACCACTTGGTCATTCTCATCAGGTGTCTGGTCACGAGGGACAACAACTTCAGCACTTGACAGATTCTGGAGTTCATTCACCTGAAAGAAAAACACACATCATGCTAAGCAGCATTTTAAAAATATTACCATTTCCTAAGCACTTACTATACATCAGACACTGAGCTGTGGCTTTGTAAATTTCATACTGGTCATTAATATTTCTGAGCTTGACAACACCGTCCCCATTTTAAGATAATTAGAACTGTTTTGTCTATTTAGACACGTAAATGGCAAAATCAGATTCAAGTCCTAGTAATATAATTCCAGAGTATATACTGTGTTAGTGACTTTAAAATTGTAAAGTAGTGAGCCAGTCTGATAGCTCAGCAGACTAAAGTGCTTAGGCAGAGCGTAGCAGCTGGAGTTCAATCCTTGTCATGCTGTGCTGGTCCCACCTCCATGGCATGCTGAGACAGCTACTAGGTGTGGTGGCAAATGCCTGTAATCCCAGCACTTCAAAGGCTAAAAACAGAATAACTACCAGTCTGATCTATGTAGTGAGAACCTATAGACCCTGTCCTAAATAAATACAGAAAAAAAAAATTATAAGTAGCTTTGGAAATATGGTACAAGAAGACTGGAAGCTATTTGCTTTTTTCAACAGGATCATAAAATTTTCAGTTCATGTCCTTTAGTGTTTATATAATAAAAAGGAAAGGTTTTAGTTGTAAAAGTAACAATAAAATGATGCTAAATGCTCTTTACAAATACAGGACATTTCTGTCAGTCATCTGACAGATACATTACTTTTCATTAGTAGCTGACACCAGCACTCAAGTAATAGTTTTCTCCAAACCTTTGTCAAGATGGTCTTGTTTTTTTAATAAATTAGCCAAAATTCAGGGACTTGGAACTCCTAAGTACCTTTCAATGCTTTACCTTTCATACCACTGCACAGGTTTTGCTGAAGTACTTGCCGTTTTGCCTCCTTTTCCAATAACTCTGCCAGCAGCAAAGGATGGCACTCTGATATGAGCTTCAAGTTTCACTTCTTCTTTAGGACTAACAAAATTTTCTTCTTTAATTTTTCCATAAATTCTTCCCTGAGCCTGCAGGTGAAAATACAGTCTGTCAGTGCCATTCATGTTTGAAACACAAAAGCTGAACTAAATCTAACTGGAATACTGAAGACAGCATAAGAGATCATAAGAAAGAAGTTAAGGAGCCCTGGAAAGTAACACTAATGCACCCTACATGAGGTAACAATGCTGAAAGATAAGCTGTATTTCTGGTGAAAACAGGTAAAGGCAATTAGTAAGTCTACCTAAAACACATTTTCTTATGGGCAAATGACCCATCTTTACTGCAAGCTTAAGAAATAAAAACTCATTTGGCAAAGAGAAATAAATTGCTTTTTTCTTGAGCAAAGAGACAGCAAGACACTGTGGTCATGCCTATAATCCCAGCAACTCAGGCTGAGGCAGAAGTATTGTGAATTTACCACCTGCCTGGGTAACAGAAAAAAAGGACTGGGCAAGAATTACACAGCCAGCTGTGCCAGGCTCACAAAAAGCAATGCTGATGTCTAAATAGCCAGTTAGAAACCAGGTGAGAGGGAATATTCTGAGTAAACATACTTCTTAATTCTTGGCCAGGCAATTTCTGCTATAAATAATTGGCTATGAAATTAAGTTAACATGTAGGATATTTATAAACCAACATCCTACCAACTACTTTATACATTATAGGCATTACATAATGTAGCATAGTACACCTTCTCTTAGGTATACTCATTAACTTTCTTTGGTTACACCATAGCAAACAGAACCAGGTGTAATCTGACAGGCTGTCAAAGCAATCCATAAAAATGTTACCAGTGTAGAAATGCTAAGCTCATTTTAGGGGATTAGAGAAAAGACAAACTATCTTGCTGTATTGCATTCCATCCATCCATAATGTCTCAGGTCAAAGGTGTAGCTATTAGCACAAAGAACACTAACAATGTCTACTGCTAGCTAAAACAGAAACTTTAGTTTATAAGAGAAAATGTAGATTAGTAACTATTCCTTAGGTTGCTAAAGTATTCCTAAATTGTCACTGATCACTTGAGTAAATTAACCACTATTATGGCTTCTATTTAAGTGTTACCCTTTTTTTTTATATTTTGAGAGAGGGTTTCCACTATGTAAAGTTCACGCTGTCCTTCAATTCATGCTCCTGCCTCCACCTCCTGAGTGCTGGGATTACTATAATATGGTAATTTGAGGATACATGGAAATAACTTTCTCATCAAATAAGCATATAGTGGTTACAAGACAGTAATTCCAACTATGAGTAAAACTACCAAAGAGAAACATGTAGTAATTGATGTTTGGCATTATCTATGTACCTGTTCTACAAAGGTACCGTCACCCCACCATGTGTACCTGCACACATACCTTGAACTGAGCTTCTGGTGGTCCAGTGATGATCACCATCCTCACTTTAGCATCAGGTGCTTCAGCTGGAGCGATCTATAACAGACCATTCCCAACAGGTTATAATACTTCCAGGTGTCACTGATAGACATCTTAGGTCAACCAGTCTGACCTGTACATGACTGACAGGGAAGCTCCAGTAGATCAGACAGTAATGAAGCCACAGGAGGTACTGCTGTTGCCCAAGTTTAGAATCAATACACTAGCAGCACTCAAGTGTGCTTTGCAGCCCACCTGCATCTGAAGCGACTGGCTTCCAGAAGCCTGGAGACTGCTGCATTCTATGGCTTTTTCTAACTTTCCAAAGAAAGGGCACTGTTTTAAAAAAATACTGTCTAGGTTGCTGAGCTCCTTTTGCATCACGTAAAAAGGATGGCTCAGTGGTCTAAAGCCCCTGCTTCAGAAAGCTTGGGCAGATTCAGGGACCGTAGTTCGATCCCCGGCACCACATGCTACGCCAGCCCTGCCCTTGGGGCGGGCTGAGCCGGCCATAAAAATGAGTGAATAAACAAACAAAGGTTCTGAAACAAGAAATAAATAAATAAATAAATAAATAAAAGGAGACTTGACTCTTCCTCGCATATTGTCTGTCAGGTTTATAAGCCTGAAGAGTATTAATAAATCACACCCCAAGTATACACACTGGAATAACATGAAATAAACTAAGCAGGAGAATTGTAAATACAGATTTGGCTGTTTTCATTGTTAAAAAAAGTATCATTGTTCAACTTTCTAATGATTTTTTTTTTTTTTAATGTAGTGAAAAGATTGAACCCGGGGCTTCACACAGCAAGCCTAGTGCTTTGCCACACAGCAAGTGCGTTGCCCACACCTCCTATTTTGTTCTGTAAATACCTTTGCCAATACTGGTGATAGAGAGTTGTGAGGGACAAAGGGAACTCCTACACTGAGGCCAGGAATACAAATTGCTATGTATAATCTCTCAAAACCTGAAAAAACCACATGCCCTTTGATCCATGAAGTCTACGTCTTTAAGTGTGCAGTTAAGGTTGTATTTTTCTTATCATTGGATTACTTCTGCAGGATAAAATTAAGAATAACATAAATATCAAGTGAATATAAATGACAGCTTGGTGATATATTTATCTAATAAGGTATATCTGTATATAAATATGCCCATATGTAAATGTACACATTTAAAAAGTTGTCAGCCTTTCAGATTATATATTTCGGACTTTATGGAAATATAAAGACATTTTTCAACCTCACTTGACAATGTTCAGCTGGGCATGGTGGCCCACTTGGGAGGCTGAGGCAGGAGGATCATAGTGAGTTTGAGCTGAGCTTGGGCTATAAAGTGAGCTCAAGGCCAGCCTGAAATATATAGTAAGACGCTGTCTCAATAAGAAAAGAAAAAAAAAAAAGCAGAAGAAGGAAAGGAAGTATTCGTAGCTGGGTGTGATAGTGCACACTAGTATTCCTGGCATTTGGGAAGGCTGAAGTTGGAGGATCTCAAGATCAAGCTTAGTGTAAGCAATTAGAGCCCCTGTCTCAAAAATTTAAAATGCTACAGATATAGCTCAGTATGAAGGCCCTAGGTCCAGCTGGAGAGACAGGGTGTTAGCTGGAAGGGGACCTTAGCAAACTGACAAGACTTTGCCAGAAAAAAAAACAGGACTTTAATAACCAATTCTTATTCAAGAACTGTTCACTACAGTTTCCCAAAATGGATCTACTAGGATTTTTTGTGTACTGGTGCACCTCAAAGATTTTATTTTGATTCTCCTGCCTCTGCTTCCCAGAGTGCTGGGACTGCAGAACTGCACCTCCTCTTCCAGCCACAAGAGCTTTTTTAAGTCAGGTCCTCACTTTTTTTTTTTTTTTTTTTTTTTTTTTTTTTTTTTTTTTTTTTTTTTTTTTTTT
>PVJA010020297.1:0-21665 GCA_004027025.1 Myocastor coypus | reverse complement strand
AGCTGGCCTTGAGTTCATCTTTGTAGAGCAGGCTGGTCTCGAACTTGCACTGATCCTCCTACCTCAGCCTCCCAAGTGCTGGAATTACAGGCATGTGCCTCCACACCTGGCTCTCACTTGATCTTTTACAATCTTTTTTTTCCCTTTATCCACTTACTTTGGGTAGGTTTCGTGTTCCTGGGATTTGTTCTCTCTTGCTAAAAGGATGTATGTAAAGGCTATTTTTTGTGCTTTCAGTTGTAATTACAATATGCATACAGTAAAGTCACTCTGTTAGTGCCCAGCTCTATGAAGAGACAGATGTATACTCATGTTGTAATCTCCACAATCAAAATATGGACTGATTCCCTCTCTCAGCAGGCATTCTCCTCTGGAAGTCCTATTATTTTCGCTTCCTCCCTTTCCTTGCCCGCTTCTTGGTAACCACCAATTTATTCTCCCTGTAGCCTTGCTTTTTCCAGAATTACCATATAAACGCAGTCATACAGTGTGTGGCCTTCTTTCCCTTAGCACGATGCATGAGATCTCCAATTTAGCAGTAGTTGGTTCCTGTCTTTTATTTTTTATTTATCTTTTTTTTTTTTTTTTTTCTTGTTTCAGAACCTTTGTTTGTTTATTCACTCATTTTTATGGCCAGCTCAGCCCACCCCAAGGGCAGGGCTGGCATAGCATGTGGTGCCAGGGATCGAACTGCGGTCCCTGAAGCCGCCCAAGCTTTCCCAAGCAGGTGCTTTAGACCATTGAGCCATCTCACTGGGCCCCAGTTGGTTCCTTTCTAGTGCTCAGTAATATTGTGTAGATAGACCATACTTTACCCACTCACCAGTTGTACATTTGATTTTTATCTGTGGAGTTACAATAAAGACAATAGTCTTTATAGGTGGGCACACATGTGCTAGTGTGTTCTGCCATGTGTATCTATGTTTTGGGAGCAGAATTGTATGGGTTCTGTGGTAAGTATACTGTTTTTTAAAATTAACTTCTAAAAGCTTCATAAAACATAATCAAAACCTCTGATAGCTTTCCTACATCAAACCTCTGTCAGTCTACTTCCCTAAAACAAAACAAGTCATGTTTAATATTGCCCAGCACACTGAAAAGAGAAAATGTTCTGGGCACAAAATGAATGACTTATTGTAGCAGATGCCACTGGCTGTCCCCTGTGGTGAGCGCCACTGCCTATAGTAGACTGTTTGCCTTGGTGAACAGCCTAGGATTCTCTGCCCCTTCAGTTTTGTCCAGTTTCGGACAATGTCTTAGTGCTGGGATTTATATATAATGTTCTCAAAGCAACTAAGCAAACTTTGCCAGGTAGACAGGCATTGTTGTCCTTTCTGTCCTACTGATGGGCAACAGATTAGAAGACTAATTGGAACCATGAAGGTCCAAGGCAGAGCCACCATCCAGTCCTGGACTGCTTACCTCCAGACTGATTTTCCTGGGAAGGGAAGTTAATTCGCTTCATTTAAGCCACTGTTGTTTGGGATTTTTCTGTTATAAAGTGGAATGAAGATTCACCTTTCTGTAATTTCATCAAAGAAACAAGAGAGCCACAGTTGGCAGAACAGTACCTTAATTGAAGCTCCTGCAAAGCGAGAAAGCTGTTTGATGTGCTGGCCCTGCTTGCCGATAATGGCGCCAACTGATAGGGCTGGGATGAACAGATGCACAGTCTCCGTTTCTGATTGCTGTCAGAAAAAAAGCCAGGATATGTGTACTTATTTGCTACAAATCAGGCTTTTTAATGTTTTTAACTGGCTCTGGGATGACCACATTCTATAAGAATACTAAAAAGGTTAAGAAAATCTATCACACTGATAAAAGTCTTAACATTGAACAAGATATATGTGCATACATATGTATGTGTATATGCATTGTTAAAACATTTATAATCTCACTTTATATATATAATGTTTAAAATGTCACTACATTATAGGCTTGAAAGGTAAACATAAAGTTTAAACAAAAATACCCACAGTAGTTTCTTGGCAAGTAAATGGAATTGTGGATTATACATGAAAACAATGGCAGCAGTAAAGGACACTAGCTTATGCATGTTTTGATATATACAGTAAGCTGTTCTCTAAAAGAGAAGCCACTAAACCTCATTATCTATGCCTAAATCATGTACACACTTAATGCACATTCATACACAAGCACAGGATTAGAAGAGAACTTTTTTTAGCAGTGAAATGCCGTAAGGTACTTTCCTACATAATTTTTTCTGGCTTCCCTTCATATCTTATACACATAAGAAACCATCTTAAAGCTAACTCCACTATCCATGGATTTTTTTATCTGTATACCTCGTTCTTTACAGCATCTCCAACCACCTGTGCCCTTTCCAAGTCTCCTTTGCACACTGTTTCTGGCTGAGCATCACCACTGAAGAGCTCAATGGTTGGATCTGCCATTGGAACAGCAGAAAGTTTAGTAACATACACGTGAGCCCAGTTCCAAAATGCAGGAACAGTGCTCAGATGTATCCAGTTTATGCTTTGTTGTTCACGTTCTAACAATAGTAAGCCCTTCCAAGGAAAGTTAGTTCCAAAACATGTATCTGAAGAGATAGTGGAATATTTACAACTTAAATAGTAAGGCTTGGGGAAATAGCTCAGTAGAATAAGGGTCTGCCTGGCAAGCATAGGATCCTGAGTTCAATCCCTGATACCTAAATAAATAAATACTAAAAGTACAGTACATTTTTAAAAAACACTATATATCCCTAATTAACATTTCTAGAGATACTAGAAGATGTTTGTAGTAAGGAATGTAAACATAAGAGATGAGATAAACACTTCACATGATCCTTGAATCTTACTACTATTACTGCAAAATGAGTTTTCAGGTATTATGTCTAACTCGTTGATATATCCACACAGTCAAGAAACAGCTCTGGTTTAGTTTGTTTTATCCTAATCACTCTGTCTTGAACAAAAGTATGCTAACAGTTTTGCTTTAAAATTCTCAAACCAGGAGAATACTTAGAATTTTGGTTATTTTACACATTTTTTGTGAATATGTCAAAACAGCAACATTGGGTTCTAATGTTTTTACTATGTGTAGAATGAACTGTCACTGTTACCAAATGACATGACTTTTACTCCAAAAATTTACATCCCCGAGTGCAACACCCTGCCTTATCCCATCCCTAAATTTTACTAGTGGCAATCAGTCCCCAGTAAAGACAGAGAACTGGCATGGGGCGCCACAAATTCATAGCAAGATCTTGACAAGTCATCAACAGAGCTCACACTTGGATGCATAGCGATTCTATTTATCCCTCAGTGTAGCCTTACCATAGGTCACTCCACAGGCCAGTTTATTTCCACTTCTTGGAGGGAATTTTAAGTGTGTTGATTCAAAGCTAGAGTCTTATTCTCTAGGCCTATGAGATTTACAGGTAAAAAAAAAAAATTCCAGGTGAAAATTTCTCGGCCAGATGTCTGCTGCTCTTCAAAATGTGTTTCATGCTTTTTTAAAAGAGAAATGTCAACTGCTATCATCTTAAATCACTAAAGGAACAACTCTGCTACTTGTTTATCTATTTTCTTACTTTAGTAATTTTTTAAGTCTTTAGTATCTTGCCAGTGAATGTTTTCTGAAAATTAAATTAGCACTCTAGAAACAATAAAAGTATTCTTTGACTATAAATAACTTTTGCTTATTTATCAATAAAATAGAAAAGAGAAATGGAAAGTAACACTTAAGGTGTATGTGCAAACTAGAAAATGTCAAAAGTGTTATCTAGGAATTATAAATCAGAAAAACCTAACAGTGCTGAGTAATTCAAGACTCCATAATCAACCAGCTGCCTAAATAAACTGCCAGGCCCACAGTTTTACCAGTTCTTTCCAGCCAAATGATCAGGAAGAATAAAATCCCAGTGAGGATACAGACAGGGGAACTAGAAATAGACAGATGCCTCCTGGGGCCAACAGGGGAAGTATTAAGAATTTGAGGAATCAGTTCTAGTATAAAACTTTGGAAACACAGACATAGTACAAGTAACATTCCAATATGCTCTTTTACCTAAATATATCCTCACCCTGTCCTCCCATGCCATTCCCCTGTGCTTGCCTCATTACTGAGTAGATACACTACATCTAATTTAGCTCATCCCTACAGTGTATGTGTAGTTTCCCATTATATTTTATAAGTAGAACTAGAAACAGGGAATAAGCAGTTCATTTTAAATCAACAGACTTAAGTCATCCAGCTCAGTCCACAGATAATTCAAGTTAGATATTCACACCACATATTTGAATGCTATCCTTTTTTAAGAGTAGCAGCAGGCAAAAAGAACTCAAAGGTTAAAAAAAAAAAAAAAATCAGGCTTCCAAGGAAATAGGTCTAAGGGAGTAGGGTTTACAGCATTTCCTTGGTGTGAGGTGCTATGTGTGCACGACCTCACTGATCCAGCTGACGAAGCATCAACATGCCATCTTGTAAATGAGAAGCCCAAGGTCACACTGAAAGGTGGGAAGGCGAGGAGGCAAACTTGGGCTCATCACCTAAGTCACACACATAAACATACACACACATTCAAGTATTCTTTTTTCAACATGTGGTATGCTTCTTTGAAACAACCAGCACTATAGAAAATAGAGTTCTGAAGGAAACTGACCAACAGAATTCATCTGGGTTATGCTATTTCTCCTACCTCTACCCTCTTGTGCACTGATTTTAGCATAGAATGAGTCAAAAGTGTTTTTCAGCCTTCTTTCAGTAGCCCTCATGTTTTGATAATATGGGCCTCCCAGAGAAGATATTTGTCTCAGCCCCCAGACAATCTCCAATTTTGTTAAGAGTTTTGATCCTCCAGGAACCCTAAAATTATACCACTTGACTCATTTATTTAAGCCTTTGTTTGTTGGGGAGATGGCAAGCCTGATCAGTTCAGTTCATAGTAACTAGGGAATAATACTAAGGGCTCTCAGGGCTGCCTTGATATCCTGACTTGACTCAAAACTGTTTACTTTCCTTGGTTATTTTGAGTGTGGGAAAGAACTAGATCCAGTGAGGTTGATGACATAGGGCAATGTTTGTTACGAGGCTGCCTTTCTGTTGGAGGGTACTTGGTAGCAGCATTCACTGCAGTTGTTACTCTATACAGACCTCATACCAAAGAAGACCTCCAGAGCTGCTTCAGGAAGCAGCAAGAAATGACTGGCAGTGTGTGTTTTAATGTAATATTTAAACATTCACCATGCACTTCAGTGACACCTCATATATCATATTCATGTAAGAGTTAGCCCAAATTTAATGTATTTCTGACTTGTTTCTGATTACTTTTTTAGTATCAGTGTCATTTTATGTGCTATAACCATGTTATGTTCTTTGTAACTTGATAAAGTTCACCGGCGTTCCCCGGTTTATTCGACAATTTAACATACCATGGTCATTTGAAGCACTGGAGACCAAATTCAGGGCCTCATCACACTCTACTCACAAAGAAACTCATTTATTTCCACTTTGAGACAGGGTCTTGCTAAGTTAAGTTGCCCAAGCTGGGCTCAAGCTTGAAAACCTTTGCCTCGGCCTCCCAAGTTGCTGAGGTAACAGGTGTATGCACTTGGTCACATTTCTAAACACACATATACATCTTGTTGTTTGGTGATAGTATTAAAGATCTTTTCAATGTTTAGACTAAATCTAATGTGTAATTAGCATAGACCTACCTATAGTCCATCTTGACTGTGTGACTGTTTCTTAGCCTCATGCCCGAAATAATTTTAATGCCTACAAAGTACATATTAATCTAGAAGATTGAAATAATGGACAGTGAAGAAATAATAGCATAGAAACCTGCACACTAAAAGTAATATGAAACAAACATGGTGCTATACAAATTTCACTCAGCTGCCCAAAAAACAAAAACCTTCGTAACATGATTTACCATGTATGTAGGAGACAAAGTATTCACTTGCTTGGTAAAAAGTTCTTTTTCAAGGTATAAATCCCAAAGAGTGATTTCTAAATCTTCTCAAAAGACATTAATTTACCGGGCACCATCTTAGGTTCTCAGAGTTCCTTGTTCGCAAAAGCATAGCCTTGGCGCCGGGCGTGGTGGCACAACGCCTGTAATCCCAGCACTCGGGAGGCTGAGGCAGGAGGATTGGTGTGAGATCGAGACCAGCCTGGGCTACAAAAGTGAGCTCAAGGCCAGCCTGAACTGCATAGCAAGACCCTGTCTCAAAAAGAAAAAAAAAAAAAAAAAAAAAAAAAAAAAAAAAAAAAAAAAAAAAAAAAAAAAAAAAAAAAAAACCCCACAAAAAAAACCACAGCCTTGGCTAATGTCTTAACCTTAAAGACATCAGACATTTGCTATGAGAAAACTCAGGCACAACTTGGCAGGAGCCTGAAAAGCTGAACAAAATAATCTTACTGACATAGTGATGAAAGGCTACAATGTCTTTGTTTTGATTTGGAGGTGGGAAAATGAGAAGTACAAATTCACTATGAAAATTAAACATTTATAAAATCCAGGTGTGGTGCTATGCACCTGTAACCCCAGCTATCCAGGAGGCCAAAGGCAGAAGGATCACAAACTCAAGCCCAGCCCATGCAACTTAGTGAGAGACCATGTCTAGATGGATGTGCTGACAATATAGCTCTGCACTTCCTGGGTTCAACCCCCACTAATGTCGGGGGAGGGATGAATTATGAAAAATGTGTGGTGCACTAGAAAAGAAATGGTGTTAGTACAGAAAGGCTGAAAGGACCAGAACATACACAAGGGGCCAACACATGAAGAGTCAATACACATTCTGCCCTGAGAGATGATGGGCACAGCCATGTGTACTCTTGGCAACTGTGACTTAAAATTGTCTGAGGAGCCATCTGAAGCTATTGAAGGCATTTCTGAAGGTCACCCAGTTCCCTCTGCTCCAGTTTCTTGCCCACCAAGCATCTCCTGGCTGTGAACTACATTTTAAGGAACTACTTCTCTGTGTAAGTCAGCTTGGATAAACAGCCTGTCTCCTTGACAAGCTGGTACAAATTCATTCTTACATGAGTCTTGGCATAATCCAGGTTTTCAGGATTTGGATGCCCCAGATAAGCAGATGATTTCATCTTTACTTAATAAACCTAAACAGCTAGAACAATGGTTATGAAAAGCCCCTTCTACCTATGAATTTAAGCCTCGGAGATTTAGATAAAACCCACAAGCATGACACTTTCTTTTTACACATTCCTTGCATTTAAGTGCATGTTCAATCGTATTGTTCTGAACCCTTCTTTCTAAACCTTTGATAACATTCTTCAGGGGTGAAGGATATTCACAGGACACAAGCTGCTTCCCAGATGGACTTCTGCCAGATGCCTCTCGGCAAAACTTCCTTTGGACTTCTCGGCAAACTATGCTATGGCTTGAAATAACAGAAGAACAAAGCTCCTCAACCTAAAGTTTGCATAACTGGTAAAGTTTGCCAGTGAGAAATTCCTAGTCATCTATCCTGAGAGAGACAAGTATGAGCAAACAGCAAGGTTAAGTGTATTTGCTTTGTGGGGAACAAAATCTAAGATCACAAAGGCATGCCTGCCAAGGAGACCAGCCTCCAGGAACCTGGCAGGGAGCCACTGCTTCCTTTGGCTTGTAAAACAGGTATTCCTGGGGACTTGGGGGTTTGTTTTAACTAAGTTTATTCAACTCCATGACCTGAACAAAACAGTGAAGTCCTTAAAGTGGGGGGAAAAAAGCCAAAGAGGTTCCTGCCCATAACTAAGTAATCGAACCTCTTAGTCATAATGCTACATGCAGTGAGTTATCTACTTGGGAATTTATTAGTAAAAGAGGTGAACCCACCACAAGAAACCTTACAAAGAAAAGATTTTATGACAGTTACTTGATCTAAAAACTCCTTTTAATTTATACTGTATTTTGCTTCTTAAAGAGTACCCTAAACTAGGACCTACAAAATGTGTTCCTCTTTCTTCTGTCATAAGCAGCAAGTTAGCAATTTTAGAGTGACGCTTTCACACTGGAGCCTCTGGGACGCTCTCACAGCTATAAGCACTAGGAAGAAATAGCCCACAGGCTTACTTCTGCCAACCCAGCCACACGCTGCCAAGACTACAGCTAAGGCAGCGTGCACTATGCCAACTCCAGCTCTTGCACTGCTTCACTGGCTGCCAAGTCCCTCTTCCCTACTGTTTGAGCATTTCTGAAAGGAGCATTTCCTGTCATTTATAAACTACAAGTTTGCCAATGAAGTACTGTGTGAGCCAGCTGCCAGGCAGGAACTAGAGAGTTTTTGTCTGTTGGAAGAACTAACTCTTTGGCTCTATTGGGAAAAAGTCAACCTGGTAGGTTCCAGGAAGAAGAGAATGCTGGGGTGGGGGTGGGGAGGAGAGCTCTGCAATGGAATAGAGGCAAGGGGTTTATCCAAAAACAAGATAGAGCATTCTGCTTTAATGTTGCAAAGCAAGAAGAAAAAAAATGAGTAGAGAAATGAAGCAGTCCTAAAAGAGAAAACAGTGTAGGAAAATATTGAGTCGGTTCCTTTGGAATATTTTATCAAAACCTACATCTTGGGAGGCAGGACTCATTAAAAAAAAAATTAAGGAAGCAGAGATTCACAGGACACCAAGGATAAAATGACCTTAATCAGTACACTGACTTCCCTGAGAAAGCATGGAAGGAATGGCAGATTCCTCATGAACAAGTAAAGATACCTGAAGGGAGTAAAAGGGATCTTTAAACCCCAGTATATACCTGTCAACCATTAATTCTTTTGCCCAGTTAAAAGAAAATGACACCACAAACCCACAACACTGTTCTTTGGCAAGAAACAAGGCCAAAACAATTGTACAAAACATTGTTAAACAAAGAAATTCAGGTCTTGGTAAAATTAACTATTGCCTTTAATGTATTTACATTTCAAAAAAAAAAGTGGCCACTAGGTACACATAACAGTGAAGTACAGTAGCTCCCCTTCATGCAGGAACCAGCCAACAGCCCCCAACTCATGCCTGATGCTGTGAGTAATACAGAGCCCTAAGCCAAGTACACTGGTGTATGCTTATAACCCCAATACTGTCAAGACTGAGGCAGGAGGATCTCTGTGGGTTCAAGGCCAGCCTGGACTACAGAGTGAGACTCTATCTAAACACACACATACATAAAAACAAACATATACACTCCAAAAAAAAAACCTCCTACACATATCATGCTTTTTCTCTACATACCTAGTTATAGTAAAGCTTTATTTAGAAATTAGGCCTAGAGTAACAGTGATTAGTAAAACAACAATTTTATAACTAAATTTTCATGAACAATTTTATAACTAAATTTTTCATGAAAAATTTTCATAGGGCTGCTATAGAGACTGTTCTCAGCTTCCTTTGCAGCTAGACAAGGCCAGGCCTTATTTTCTGGCCAACACAATGCCAGAGGAAGTATAAATAGCAGTCCTTAGGCACTGTCCTGCATAACACTGCTGCCAAGTTTTGATCCTTTCTGCTTCTTGCTGGCTGCAATCAAAGAGTGGCTGCACCTTGAGCACCCATCATGGGCCAGGGGGTTGCATGTGAGGCAGCAGGAAACAAGTCCTAGGTGAGCAGAACACAGGCAGCTGCAGACTATCTACCCCTGTAGTCTTCTCATGAAGGGGGAAAACTCAGTAAGTCATTTTCCCCCCAACACAGCCAAACCACATCCTGATGCATCTGTGCCAAAACAGACTCAGAAGAGTGAAAACAGACAGATGGTAGCATCCCACAGAGGTCTGTTGGCCTCTAAATGTGCCTGAGTTGGAATGACAGGTGCTCCAGAGACAGAAGGTTTGGTTTTTATTACAACCCTCAAATAAAACAGAACAAGAAAGAAAGAGGGACACCCACCCACCAATGGTTGGCATTTACACTTAACCCAAACCTCACACACACACTGGTGTTGAGAGAAAATACTCTTTTGATTATATAGGTCCCCTCTTGAGACATTCCTCAGTAGAACAACAGTTCTGATATTGAATGGTAATAAAAGACTGTTAATAACCTTCATAAAACCACCAGTCTTGGGGCTGGCCAAATAGCTCAGTGGATTAAAGTGCCTTCAAGCAGACACAGGGACCTGGGGTTCAATCCGCAGGCCTGCAGTTGTTGGCCTACCCCCAGGGCGTACTGAGATGGCAATTGAGACTGGGCATGGTGTCACACACCTGTAATCCCAGCTCTTGGGAGGCTGTAAACAGATAACTATGAGTTTGATCTAGTAGTGAGACCCTGAACACCCTGTAGACCCTTCCCAGAAAAAGAAAGAAACAAACAAACAAACAAACGCACAGGTCTTCTCACCTCTCCCTGCACACATCTGAGTCCCTAGTTCACAAAGTGAGGCATAGGCTTTCACCCCTATTGGCTCAATGGCCCAGCTACATGCCGGAGGCACCTGGACATTTTCAAAAGCACTGCCTACAGTCTTCGCCTCAGAATTCTGAGAGTTCTTTTGTACTCAGTACTGATATCTGCCCAAATCTTATACCTTGATATTTAGGTCCTATCAAGAAAGTTAAACATTCTTCATGGTAGAACACTAAATAGTTCTGACACTGAATGATAGAATTGTCATTCAGGGCTACCACTATTTTCCTTTCCCTTTTTTTTGATTGAACTCAGGCCCTTGTGCTTGCCAGGCAAGTGCTTATTCTACTGAGCTATCTCCCCAATCCTCCTTTCCTTCTTTTATGTTGATTACTGATGGTCTTGTGTGAAGTGCAGCATTAATCACACCCTGCTTTAGGAGTGTGTGATCTTTCTCAAGTTACACTGGAATCAACCAAGCCTTCTACACTAGACCCTTGGGGACAGGGGCCAGATAGGGACATCACTGGTTCCTATTTCTCTGCCTAATAAATGTGCCTTGGCCTCACACTGACAAATATGAAATTGTTCTTTCCTGTTGATGACTCAGGAATCTATAGGGTAAGGATCTCAGATGGCATCTGGTGATGATGTCCAAGTTTACATTTGAGGATTCCATTTTACCAAAAGCATGCAGATATAAAATAAAATGCTTAACAGTACTGCAAAGAAAACAGATTCTAAGACTGTCCATATTTTACTCCTGTAAGAACCATCATTTCCTTTGCGCATCCTTTAAACCTAACTATTATGTTCTCACTGGCTGCTTCCAACAGCACCTAATTTGACTTAAGTGTGTAAGAAGAAGCAAAGATTAACCTATTCCTGTAAAATCCACCTTATATTTATTCTTGCCTCACTCTAGTAACATCACCACTCTCCTCCTCCATTCCTTTTCTTTTTTCTTTAAATGTATTTGGTACAGGGTCTCACTACACAGCTTAGACTTGTAGTGATCCTCTTTTCACCCTCCCCAGTGCTGGGATTACAGGCGTGTGCCACCACACCTAGACTTGGTGACCTACTCAGTGCACCACATGACAGGGCTGGCATAGCACGTGGTGCCGGGGATTGAACCCTGGTCCCTGTGCTGAGCTATTCTGCTGGGCCTCCTCCTCCATTCTTTAAAAAAAAAAAACTGCCAGGTGTGGTGCATGCCTGTAATCCCAGCACTCTGGGAGGCTGAGGCAGGAAGATGACAAGTTTGAACCCAGGCTGGGACAGTTAGTGACTTAGTGAGGCACTCTGCCATAACAGAAAAATAAGAAGATGGCTGCAGATATAGCTCAATGTAAAGGCTCTGGGTTCAATCCCTCGTTAGTACAACTTCAAACAAACACCTACTACAAGTCACTTAAACATTTAAGACTATAAAAGTGCTTTGAAAATATGACGTGTGTGTGTGTGTGTGTGTGTGTGTGTGTGTGTGTGTGTGTGTGTGTGTGTGGTACCAGGGACCAAATTCAGGACTTTGCACTTGCCAGACAATTATGCCACTGAACTATCTCCCCAGTTGGAAATACAAATTCTTAATATGGCATCCCACTTTTTCTTAAAAAATGCTTCATTTTTCTAGCAACATAGGAACTCAACAGAACCATAAAATGGAATCAGAAAATGAACTAAATCTTGAGAATATCCATAATCTTTTCTTTTTAAAATGTATTTAGGATGGGGTCTACAGGGTCCCACTATACAGATCAGACTCGTAGTGATCCTCCTGTTTTCAGCCTACCAATTGCTGGGCTTACAGGCATGCGCCACCACACCCAGTCTCAATTATGTCCCAGGAGCAGGACCAGCACAGCATACTGGGCTGGGAATCGAACTCTGGTCCCTCCATCTGCCTAAGTGGGCACTTTAGTCTGCTGGGCTATCTGGCTGGCCCCACAATCTTTTATTTCTATATTTTATGAAGCTCACTAGCCATTTAATGTAGGAGTTTTTGCTATATATGCATCCACATAAATGTGAAAGACAGATGTCCAGGAGAGCCAGTTGGTCAGGCTATCACTGTCACATAGGAGGCTTTGCTACCTGGAGCTGGTCACCAGCAGAGAAGAGATGAAGGAATGCCTCCCAAACTGGGAGTGTGAGTACAGAGCAGTGGATGCCCTTGGCATGGGCCAGCCAGTAGTGTAGGTCAGGTGTGTGAGGCCCACATCAACTTCCCTAGCAGAGTTACATTACTCAGTCACTGGCACTTCTGACAAATGTCACTGCACACAGAAGTGCCATGGACACCTCTACCCTAAACTTAACCATGACTAATGTGTCCACTTGTAATGCAGAAACTAGAGGATATACTGAAGTTTAAGTAGGTATACTTTCAAATTCCTACTTTAGTCTTTACCTCTGCCCCTAACTTTCATAATATTGAATAGTATAGACCCTAGAAATATTTGACCTAAAAAATCTTTCAAGATTAGGTTTCTCATACAGTTAAGAAAATACCAGGCCAAGAGGAGTCTTCCCTGTAGTGACAAACTCAGGACTGGAGCTGGGCTACATCTGTGCTGACTCCAGGCTCTTCCCCAGGCCTGTCCACATCAAGGCTTAAACACACTAGGTACTCCAGATTGCTATTAGGTGTGCTGACAAGCTTGAAATGAGGCATAATGAATCTATTCATACTTGAAACTTTCTAGAAATTCTGTTTGAGGTCTTGCTATGTGACCCAAGCTGGCCTTGAACTTAGGTTTTAAGTGATCCTCCTGCCTGAGTCTCCCAAGTAGTTGGGGCAAAGATACACCGCTATGTCCAGCTTCTATTTAATTGAAATATTGGTGACTATCCTCAGATCAGGGACAAGCATGTACTAATATGCCCAGCTTCTATGTAACTGAAATACTGGTAGGCCATCCTGATTGGTCACATGGCTCCCAGGCCCACACATACTCAGAAATGGTCAGGGAGAACACAAATGCTGCTGACAGTAAAGAGAGAAACACACACTGAAGGAGGGCAAGAATCAGAGTTCTTATCAACCTGCTGTGTTCTAGGACAAGGAAAGGAAATTCTCCTGAGAGATAAACAAGCCAGGCATGCTGGCACATGCAGGAACCTGAGGCAAAAAGATTGCAGGAAGCCGGGCGTGGTGGCTCACGCCTGTAATCCCAGCACTTGGGAGGCTGAGGCAGGAGGATTGGTGCGAGTTCAAGACCAGCCTGGGGTACAAAAGTGAGCGCAGGACCAGTCTCAACTGCATAGCGAGACCCTGTCTCAAAAAGACAAAAAAAAAAAAAAAAAAAAAAAAGATTGCAGGAAGTTCAAGACTACACTGGGCTACCCATTGAGTTCAAGTTCAAGGGAGGAACAGAGGCAGAGACACAGAATGAGAATATATAATGTTCCCTGCAGAATTTCCACGTGCTTTTATTTATTCTAGGCAATGATATAATGGAATCCTCAGTTTTTTCCTACCTGGTCATTGCCCTGATAGGTGTTACTCAAAATATAAAACAGTCAAACCAGGGACCAGGGAGCTAGCTCAGAAGAATAAGCATTTGCCTGGCAAGTGCAAGGTCCTGAGTTCAACGCCTGGTACCACCAAAAAAAAAAAAAAAAAAAGACAACCAAACCAGATAGGAGGGATGAACAACAAATTCATGACAGAAAATTCTAAAATTTTAACTTTATTTCACATGAGCCTACCACAAATTAGTGTTGATTTAATAATGTAACAATTTTGAACTTTCAAAATTATTTACTGTGTCAAATGTCTACTGTGTTATAAGTATTTTTATATCATCCCTTGCTTCCTATTTCTGACTTTAGGGAAAATACTACTGCTAAAGGACAGATATAAGTAAGATTTACTTCTAACACAAATATATAATGCTTGCAGACACATGTGCCCCTGCACAACCACACACAATCAGAACTGTGAGCAAAACCGCCTTAGTGCTCTAAAAAAGCAAACACTAAATGCAAACCATGTCTGATCTTTCCTATCCTTTAAAAGCAGGCAACAAAGACAAAGCCTTTATGAAATTCTTTCAAAAAATAACCACTTCAAAATACAAACTATTTGTCATTTTTCAGGTAACGTCTCACTATATCTTCTTATACTTAAAAATACATGCCAATTACTCTATCACGTAGATTCTACAGATCTAAAATCTTCAGCATAACTTGTGTCTTTTACTCTGACTTAGATCAGATGGAATTGTTTTACTGACAGGAATGGAGAGAAGACACTGACTCTCACTGGCAGGCACAAGGCTCTGCCCTGACAAGGTTTTTCACAATTAGCACCCAATGTCACATGACTAGGGGGTGATGAAGTCTGATGAATCCCTCTCAAAAGCAAAGAAAGCCAATCTTACCTCAAACTGTGGGTAGGGAGGTGTCATCGCTGAAGGGGGCCCTGAGGTCGGAGGCGGCATCCCTGAAGTGGGTGGGAACAGACCCAAGGCATTCAGATTTAAACCAGGAATTAAATGTGCTTGAAGCTGCAATGGTAAGAAGGTCCTTTAATGTGACATTAGAAGAATCAAGGAAAAGTAAGCATTTCTATGTGACAGTATTCAGGTCACAACCTTGCATAATGAATACAAAAACTGTACCATGATTCAAACTTTAGAACAAAGCATATGTTCCAAGGGACTCTACTTGAATAGTTTCCATCTCTGGTCTGCTGCTGCCCTACTCCACAGCTGTGGCATCAGGGCCTCAAGGGCAGAGGGCACCCTCCCCCACTCACCCTAGCTCAATGTGAGGACAGAAACTGCACTGCACTGTGGGTGGGTGAATAAGATTTGCTCTTTGACATATCCGTGCATACCAAGGATATAGAAGCAGCACTGAAAAGATCTTAGTCCTTGACAAAACTAGGCACTCACGGGTCTTACAGGTCTGAAACAAAGTCAGTTCCACTAGAATCCGCACTGTAGCTCTTTTCACAAAGGTTATATTTTCACATTTCTTTTCTCTCAGGTATTACAGTTTCCAAAAGGTCCTACTAAAGAATTTCACTAAATCATTTACTTGAAAATTTAAGGTGAGCCGGGTGTGGTGGCGCACGCCTGTAATCCCAGCACTTGGGAGGCTGAGGCAGGTGGATCGGTGCAAGTTCGAGACCAACCTGGGCTACAAAAGTGAGCTCAAGGTCAGCCTGAACTGCATAACCAGACCCTGTCTCAAAAAGACAAAAAAAAAAAAAAAAAGAAAATTTAAGGTGGACTTTTTTGGGGGGCTGGTCTCATTATGTAATTGAGGCTGGGCTTCAACTCACTATGTAGCCATGGCTGGTCTCTAAGCCTCATGGCAACCCTCCTGCCTCAGCTTTCTTAGTTCTGGGATTACAAGGGTGCGCAACCACACTGGGCAAGATAGACTTGCGAAGCATCCATTTTCAGCACCATTCCATCCACTGAAAAATGTCAGTAAGTTGTTCTAATAGCTTTAGATGTACAATATATTGTTTTGTCATTTGAAATTCTTTCCTCCTCCACTCTTTTTTTCCTTCTTCTTATGATGAAGTCTCACTATATACCCCAGACTGGCATGAAACTTGTAGTGATCCTCCTGCCTTAGCCTTCCAAGTGCTAAGATTACAGAGCTATCTTTGAAATTGTCTTTATCTCTATGGTTTATATAAATAAGCAGGTAAATTTTAAACCTAATGGTTTTCAGGCCAGCCAGATAGCTCAACGGATTAAAGTACCTGCTTAGGCAGATGCAGGGACTGGGGTTCAATCTCTAGCTGAAAACAGGAGGATCACTACGAGTCTGATCTGTGTAGTAAGACCCTGTAGCCCCTGTACTAAATACATAAAAATTTTTAAAAACTTTAAAAACCCTAATGGTTTTATTTTGTGGTGCTAGGAGCTCCAGTCCAAGATGTTGCACATGGTGGACAAGGGCTGAAATACACTCCCAGCCCCTAAACTTGTATTTTTAAAAATGTATTTAGTACAGGGTCTCACTACACAGGTCGGACTTGCAGTGGTTCTCTTGTTTTCAGCCTCCCAAGTGCTGAGATTACAAGCACACTGCCACCACACCCAGTCTCAATAGCCCTCTCAGTGCACCCTGGGGGTGGCGCTGCCATAGAAGGTGAGGACTGAACCTGTCCCTGCATCTACCTAAACAGGCGCTTTAATCCACTAAGCTATCTGGTCAGCCCCTTTATACTTGCACGTTTATTAGTAATTGTTTATGTATTGCAGCTATTACAATTCTTGTAAACAGGCAAGGTAAATAACAGTTCCATTCACAGATGAGGAAAAAGGCCCAAAGAAACTAAACTGTCCAAAAGAACAAAGCTACAGCTTACAAATCCTGGGTTATGATTCAAATCCAGTTCACATACCACTCAGATTAACATAAAGGAGATATGAACCTCTGTAGGCAGATTCAGGGCTTTCCTTAAGACAAAGAAGCCACAGCCTACAAGCTAATGCCAAAGACTATCTCCCCTTCCATCCCGGGGACTTTGTATGGTGCTAAAAATCCATTAAAATCACTTCTTACATCACCACTAAAGAAATTAACATTAGCATGACAAAAAACATCTTTTAACTACTTATCAAAATAAGGACACATCCTTCATTTAAAACTGACATTCATGGAAGCAATATCATTTTCATAAGATTCCCTGATCTTCTTCATTATCTCTTCCTCAGCTTTGGCACACGTTTCAACACTGCCTTTAACAGTAATGGTGCGCTCTGGATTATACAGCGTCAGCTCCTGCAATCTGCAGATTGAGTAAAAGAAGGAAGAAATGGAAATTATACAAGGAAGAGAGTCAATAGTGCAGCCATAGATGGCAATTCAAACCAAATTCTGGGGGGCTTGTGGTTTAGCTCAGTTGTTTAAGTTCTTGCTTGGGCAAATTCATCAGGCCTAGGGGACAGCAGTTCAATAGCTCCACATGCCTTAGCAGACTCACCCTTAAGGCAGCCTAAGCCAGCCAAAAAAAATAGATAAATAAAAATAAATCTTTAAAGTCAAATTCCGGGGCTGGGGAGATAGCTCTGTGGCACAAGTGCCTGCTTTGCAAGTGCAAGGTTATGAGTTTGAACCCCAGTCCTGCCAAAAACTAAAAATAAAAATAAAGTCAAATTCCATTGGTGGGCATGTAGAAATGAGTGGTCGAACATGATGGGAAATGAGAAATCCCCAAAAGCCATATATCCAAAAATTGTAAAAGCTGCAAGAAAGAATGAAATATCTCCCCTCACACTTTCTCAAAAATTACTATGTACACTTAGTTTAATTAAATTCATGTCTTAAACACAGCTTTCTTCTTGACCACTTAAAGTTGAATTACTTTCACAATTTAATAACAAATTGAGATGGATACCATTTTGGTATAAACTCATGTATCTGCATTTCTGGGACATTAAGGAAGGAAAATACCACTGAGCTATCCTGCCAGCCCTAGTTTAGTGTATTTTTAAACTTTAGATTATAGTATACAAGGGGAAATAATATAAATTAGTCCATCTCAACTAAACTTTTCTTTTTCACAATATTAGACTGAACCAAAGGCTTTGCAATGTATTACATATATCTGCTGACCTTTTATTATTTTGAGACAGGCTCCCTTTCTGTTGCTAAATTACCCAAGCTGGGTCTGAATTTTCAATCCTCCTGCCTCAGCCTTCCAGCATGCTAAGATTATGGGTATACACCCACTCCAAGCTCCACTCAAGCGACATTTTAAAATTAGTCCACTGATGACCATTTAGAGCACGCGCACACACACACACACACACACACACACACACACACACAGACAAACTCCCATAAGCAGGGGAAAAAGGGTTAAAGGGAAGGGAGAGGAATGGGGGAAAAGAAGCAGCAAGATACATCATATCATCTACAAGTACACATTCCCTATAATGAATGTGATCATTATGCATATCTAAAATGTGCCAATAATTTCTAAGAAATAAATAAAGAAAGAAAGAAAGAAAGAAAGAAAAGAAAAGAAAAAAGAAAAGAAAAGAAACAAAAGAAAGGTCAAGGATGTAGCTCAGTGGTACAAGTACCTGTCTGGCAAGCACAAGGTCCTGAGTTTGATTCCCAGTAACCCCCCCCCAACCCTGCAAAAAAAACAAACAAGAGAAAGACAGATTCCCCACTTAACCCAGGTCCTACCAATGCTTCAAAATCCATAAACAATTCTGAAACCACCTAAGCCTAAGCCTAAACTAGTGAGCTGCTTTGGAGGAAAAGTAATAAGAAATAAATACAACAAAGAACATATACTGAAAGGACAAAGTCTATTGGCACAGCTTTCCTTTATATTCTTAAAGTTAAAATTACTATTTTCACTACTAGCAAAATGGTATAGATCAGTGGTTCTCAACCTTTCTAATGCCATGACCCTGCAATACAGTTTCTCATGTTGTAGTGATCCCAAACCAAAAAATAATTTTGGTGGCTACTTCAAAACTGTAATTTGGCTACAGTTATGATTCAGAATGTAATAAATTTTTCCATTGGCTTTAGGCAACCCCCACTGGGGTTGAGACCCACAGGTTGAGAACCACTGGTATAGATGAACCTTGAGTCAGATGCATGGGGTGCTATTCCTCAACTCTTTCTCAAACTTACTAAAAACATAAAACAGGGCCCGGTGGGATGGCTCAGTGGTCTAAAGTGCCTGCTTAGGGGGCGGCTGTAGGGACCATGGTTCAATCCCCAGCACCGCATGCTGCACCAGCCCTGCCATTGGAGCAGGCTGAGCCAGCCATGAAAATAAGCAAAAGTTCTGAAACAAGGGGGAAAGAAAAATACATACATACATAAAACAACTACATAATGAAGAAAATGAAGTCTTTTCGCTTTAGACCACTTAAAGAGACACAACCCCAGTCTCCCCCCAGCCCTGCCAAGCATTGTGAATTATAACTATCATTTTTTTTCCAGTTCCTCGGTCTCTTCCTACTTTTTTGGGGAACTCTAATAAAATCTAAGGACAAAAAAAAAAAAAAAAACCCTAAGGAGCGTCAGCCTCAGGAACTTAAAAAAAAAAAAAAAAACCAACGACTTTTCCACATAGTTTCAGAGTACTCATGCACTCCAGGTGTGGCAGCTACCTCTAGGATAAAACCCTCCAAGTTTACTGCAGCCCTTCTGCAGACCAAACAGGGCTAACCCCTATAAGTGGGGTTAGCAACACAAGTGTCACCTCTGCAGCTCTGCCACAGTGCTGCTTCCACCTGCTGTGCTTTAGACCTTTCTCTGGAAGCTTGCAGCTTGCGAATACACACCCAAGAGCTCTGAAGGCCCAGGCCGTGAGAAGCAGAGGCCTCACTAACAGCCAGCAGCATTGGGAGGCCCCTGAGTCAGAAGCACAGATCCTCAAGTCCTGACCTACAGAAACTAGCTGAGCAGTGTATGCTGGCTGTCAAACACCAGAATAACTTGTTATGCAACAAAGGATAATGAACTAGATTATATGTTTCAACCTTGGGAATCAGTATCAAAAAACAACATTAAGACTTCACCTAGAAACTATGAATGCAAAGCATTTTCTACCTTTTATGATAGAGGTAATGCTTTCAGTATGGGTTAGAAACAGTAGGCAACAGACTTGAGAAATGACATCTAAGTATAACAGCTGGCTATAGCAGCTGGAAAGAGGAAAGCAAAGCACAGTAAAAGGTGCCACCTAAAAATAGTGTGTGAAGGTTGGTTAATTCAAAACCAAGGCAGCGCCAAGCGTGGTGGCTCATGCCTGTAATCCCAGCACTTGGGAGGCTGAGGCAGGAGGATTGGTGCGAGTTTGAGACCAGCCTGGGCTACAAAAGTGAGCTCAAGGCCAGCCTCAACTGCATAGCAAGACCCTGTCTCAAAAAAAAAAAAAAAAAAAAAAAAAAAAAAAAAAAAAAAAAAAAAAAAAAAAAAAACCAAGGCAGCACTTACGGAGATATTGTGATTTTAGTGTCTGTGTCCTGCTCAATTTTTTTCAGGTTTCTTCCTTCTTTACCAATAAGACGGCCAACGAAGTTATTATGGGCTAAAATCTTCAGCGGGATTTCTTCCGTGCTATAAATAGAAAAATGATCATAAAAGTTAAATAAGATATTCATTCATTAAACATTTAGTTCCTATTATCATACAGGAAATGTCATGCTAGGTACATGTTTATAATTGGCTAACATTCTAGAAATGCATAGAGGGAGTGAAAACATTAGAAAGTATTTGAATAGGAGTTAATTTTTAGACTGTTAACACTGATGTTACATCTGTATGTGCATTTAATTCATGCAAATTCAATAGACATTGTTGCTCAGAAAAAAAAAAAAAAGTTAATTTTTAAAATGATTTTTCTTTTACTCACTTCCAGGAATAGCTACCTTCAGTGATAGATTCTCTTTTCCTAAAATGAAAGTCAACAGCACAAAAAAAAAAAAAAGAAAAAAAGAAAAAAGAAAAGGGGCTGGGGAGATAGCTCCGAGGCACAAGTGCCTGCTGGGCAAGTGCAAGGTCGTGAGTTCGAACCCTGGTCCCACAAAAAAAAAAAGAAAAAAAGAAAAGAAAGTCAACAGCAGACATGCTTTGGGGGATAGCATAAAGTGGAGGCTTGCACTTTGCATTCTGTACCTCTTGGGATTTCTGAATCATACACAAATCACTGTTTAACAGTGTTACTGAGCCTTCCGACTCTGGCCAGAGTAGGAGTGGGTGGGCCTGTGTGACCTTCTGGGAACGAGATCTGTTGGCACTGTTGCTGGACCCCCACCTCCTCTTGTGGCTGCTTACTGACTTTAATTTACACAGTTGGTCACAATGACAGGTAATAATGAAGACTATCTCTGGGAAATTCATGTGTATTTGTCTATATCTGAGAATTCCACTGGAGCTGCAGACAAGATGCTGAAGACCAAGATGTCTATTTCAAAACAAATGTCTGCAAAAGTTGGACCCACTTGAACAAGTTAAAGTGGATTTAGTTTCTGCATATATGTTAAATTCAATATTTTGGGTTTATTTGGCAACTCAAGGAGTCAATCTGAAGGAGCATCCAGCAGTAAAGTAGGGATTGGAAAGAATCAGAGTATACATAAAGTGAGTCAAGGAATAACAGACAAGAAAAAGGTCAGCAAGCTGGATAGACGTGCACCCTCAAGATCTGTGAACAAGCCAGGCGTGGTGGCTCATGCCTGTAATCCCAGCACTTGGCAGGCTGAGGCAGGAGGATTGGTGCAAGTTCAAGACCAGCCTGGGCTACAAAATGAGCTCAAGGTCAGCCTCAACTGCATAGTGAGACCCTGTCTCAAAAAGACAAAAAAAAAAAAAAAAAAAAAAAAAAAAAAAAAAAAAAAAAAAAAAAAAAA
>PVJA010020296.1:16338-30545 GCA_004027025.1 Myocastor coypus | reverse complement strand
CAGAGGGACTCTTTCTCTGCTGCTCACCACTCAGCCATTTCCCCTTTACTTTTTTTCTTTTTTTTTTTACACAAATGTTTACTGTAGCTTTATTCTTTTTTAAAAATTTATTTATTTATTTATTTATTTATTTATTTATTTTTCTTGTTTCAGAACCTTTGTTTGTTTGGTTTTTTTTTTGTATAAACATTTATTATTATTTTTTTCAATTCTTTTATTGTTTAAATTTAACAATGGTTATAGTACATATTTTCATCTCCTTTGTTTGTTTATTCACTCATTTTTATGGACAGCTCAGCCTGCCCAGAGGGCAGGGCTGGTGCAGCATGTGGTGCTGGGGATCGAACCACGGTCCCTGCAGCCGCCCAAGCTTTTCCAAGCAGGTGCTTTAGACCACTGAGCCATCCCGCAGGGCCCTCCCCTTTACTTTTCTTATGAGTAGTGTTGACAAAAGATCTCCAATGCATCTGTAATTTCTAAAATTCTGTCATCTAAAATGAGGTTATTAAGGATTAGGAATGCATGGACTTTTCCATAGATTAAGCTGTGATATAGGGAACATTCAGGTTGCTGGTTCCCTCTACTGCAGGCCCTTACAGAGCTGGGGCAGTTGTTTGTAAAGCTTCTCAGAAGATCTGATGATAAATGAGAGCTGGAGCCACTGACCTTAGTCTGGCACAAGCCACTGGACCATATGGCCTAAAGGATAAGGATGAACTGACTCTGTAGTTTTAAGTAGGAACCAAAATTCTGTGGGGGAAAATTAGTATCCACACTAATGAATAGAGAAATATGTATTTAATTTGTAAGTGACAATAAATAGGGGGGGAATCTGTATTTTAAAAAACTTAGAGATTAAAGGAATTGTCAGAAACCAGTAACATAAGGCCAGAGATGAAATAGCCATTTACCATACTTTGAGAAGAAAGAAAAACTTTAATAAAAGTTAAGGCTGTATGTTAGAAGAAAAAACCCCAAATTGTCATAGTGGAGCCAGAAAACCCATACTAGACTAGGAGGAAAGTACAGGAACTGACAAGGCCATCCATTCTTTACATGGTTCTGAAATGTAGGAATTTTAGTCCCCAAATACAGAGATAAAATTTCAGTTGCCATGGTAAACTAAGTATAATTACTTAAAGAACACACTCAACTGCTAGCACTTCAGTTCACAAACCACAGCATTACTAACACATGTGTATCATGACCAATCTTCACTTCCTTTACAGTGTGTTCAGGACTGGTCACTGTGAGTTTGCTGCTTAGTTCACAGAGAACTCGGCATGGAGAGGGGTTGCCCCTTTGTCTCTCAGGGATAAAACCCAAGAATGGGCAAGTGAGAGAGGGAATGGGACAAAAACATGGAAATGCAGCCCCCTCCTGCTCCATGATAATGCTGGGATATAAACAGAAGGAGTATGGAAAGAATAATTAAATGTGAGATTATCAATGTTGCTGACATTCGACAGATTCCAAAGACACCAGGACCAGTGGCATAGACCTGCGGTTCTAGCTACACAGGAAGCTGAGGCAAAAGGATTCTTTGGGCCTATCCTAGGCAACAAAAGCAGGATTTATTTATTTATTTATTTATTTATTTATTTATTTATTTATTTATTTATCTATTTTATATTTATTTGTCACAGGGTCTTGCTATGCATCTCGGACTTGTAGTGATCCTCCTGTCTCAGCCTTTCCAGCGATGGGATTACAGACTTACACCACCACGCCTGGTTTCAGGATTGGAACAGCATGCCTGGAGGTCTGGGGATGGAACTATATGTGGTACTGGGGATTGAACTTGAGGCCTTGTACTTGCCAGGTAGGAGCTTAGACTGCTGAGCTATCTCTGCAACCCCAGGAGAAATAGCTATGAGAGCTCATGTTTTTAAAAACAAAGGTTCTAGATATGCACCAGAAGAATTTAGTAAAAAACTGATTGATGTACATGAGGAAAGTGGTTGTGACAAAAATAATAAACATGTCCAAGAGGAAGTACTGTTGGCAAAGACTTCACAATAAAGGGACTCAGAAAGATATTTATGACATTGAAATCTCACAGGGTAAGATATTGGAAGCTGATCCTAATTTAGAAAGAACTGTGACAATTCACCAAGACGGGAAAGATGATGACAGAGTTTCATAAGGCTACATTATAAGAAGGCAAACACTTTTTAATTTAACTCTGAGTAGGGTTTTAGTTTTAAATAAAGAAACAGAACTTCACTGGGCATGGTAGTGTATGTCCAAAGTCCCAGAAACTGAGAGAATGAGGCAGAATTGCTGTGAGTTGGAGACCAGCCTGATTATATAATGTTTGAGTTCAAAACCAGCCTGGACTATGAAGCTAGACCCTGTTACATCAAACAAACAAACAATAATGACAACAACAAAAGTTAAACTTTAGCTGTCAATATTTATGATGTTTGAAATTATAATTTCCTAATATTTCTACTGTTTCTTTCATAACAGACAGGAAGAGAGTTTTGAATATTTGACTATATATTATATATCATAAATTTCCCACTTATTATTATACAGTCATTATTGGGTCACTCTTATGGTTCGTATGGCTGTGCAAAGGAAAATCTACTGGTATTTAGAAAATATAAGGTGAGTTTCTCAGTATATTAAGTACTTATCAGAAGGTTCTATAGCACTGGGTCCAGTTGAGGTTTTATAACTGAAGACTGGTATTGAAAACTAGAAGATTCAGATAATAACAAGTAAAAGACTAAAAAAGTTGGCCACACACACAAAAAAAAGTTTGAGAAAATAGATATTTACCACAGAAAAAACTGGCTAATCTTCAATGAATTTTACATATGAGATACAGACTAGTCATTATACATTTTTACTTAAAGACTGTGCAGTCAAAAACTAATGTAGGTCAGTTGTGGCAAACCCAAGGCATGCATGTTATCATGTTTTTCTTTGAAGATGAGATGTTAATGTAGAGTTCTTTTATTCTAAACTATAACTTCAGTAAGCAGGTTTAATTGCAGCATTGGCAGTTTGTGGGTTTTGGATTGTGGTTTGGCACTCAGTCTCTAAAAGGTTCACCATCACTGATTAGGCTAATTTAAGAAAGGACTTACAGTAAAAGAGGAATTATGTATCAGAGCAGGAGTTTAAGAGAATTGTGCAATTTACTCTCTGGAAGTCCTAAAATGCAGGATTAGTTCTGATCCATTTGGAATGGTTTAAATTTTGAAAACAGGCAAGGGAAGATGGACTTGATGATTGCCAAGGTCTCTGGCAAAGCTAAGATGCTGTGATTTTTACCACTGTGGAACTCTATCTTACCCCAAGCTGCCAGTTATTTCTGAGTACTGTATGTACTTAACTGGTTCTTTGCTTTGTACATTCAGCTCCCTCTCCCAGAACCTCTCGAATTAATGGGCATTAGAGTGGGACTGATAGGAAAGCAAAGCTGAAGAACCTCTTGTTTTTAGTGATGCTCTGGGTGGAAGCAGCAGTGGCTTCACAGTAGCAGTATGTAGGCCCCATGGCATCAATGTCTCCATACAAATGAACCGTGCATGCCTGGACAGGTTCTTGCTGCTGGCTGCTGCTGCTGCTGCTGCTGCTGCTGCTGCAGTCTTTGCACTCAGAAGATCTGTTTGAGTTTACAACAAAGACAATCATGATAAAAAGGTATTGCCAAGAAACTTATCACCTTCTCGGGACAAGGCATTGACAAGGAGGGTAAATACAGCCTACTTGGGCTCTTCCTAGAACTGACAACTCTTGACTTATATATAAAGCACACAATATTTTGCCACCCAAAAGAAATACAAAATTTCTACTTCATTAAGCATTGTTAAGAGCCAGGTATGATAATACCAGCACCAGAGAGCCTGAGGCAGGAGGACTGCACATCAGAGGCTAGCATAGGTCACATATTGAGGGTAAGGCCTGTCCGGACTTATACATTATATTGAGACATGATCTCAAAAGGCCAAAACAAAATAACTTGGCATTTTTAAATATGAGACTAAATTGTTCTCCACTTTCCTACTATTTCGCTTCCAGTTATATATTAGCTGTCTTGAAAATCATGCCAGCAATCTTCAGAGAGGACTCAATAAAGACATCTCTAGTATAGTGCATTACTGTGAGCATCACATTGGTCTTAAACCTTGACCACTTCTACTTCAACAAGACACAAGAAACACACAGGACCTTGTTAAATTGTATCACCTGAAGACAAGGTATCTTTTAATTTTAAAATACTGACATATAATGTGGACATATAATACTTACTGTCAGTTATTACTAATTTGGACTTAAAATATGACAGAGGGAGAGACAAAGAGAGACAGAGAGATAGAGAGAGAAAGAGAGAGAGAAATATTCTCCCTTAATGAATCTCTTGGTAGAATTGTAATACTTTCCCTTTAGTTTTGCTACTATTTTTGCTTTGTTTTAATCTCACTTGGAGTTTTAGACTTGAGAGTTGCCCTTATATCAGAAATATCTGCTTTTGGTTGGACATTGCTGAGGATGTCCAATTATCTATTTGAGGGAAAGGCTGTGAATTTTTAAAAGAAAAAAAGAAAAATCCTAGCACTTGAAGATAGCTCAGAGGTGGAGTATTTGTCTATTTTGTTAACATCAATAAATACATGTTAACAAACATAGAGAATTTAGAATCTCTCTGCCCTACTTGTACAACTTTTTCTACAGGCTTCTTTTGTGATCAACCAAATTATTATTTCATATTACCAAAGAAGATTCTACTAAGAAGATGGAAGACAGGGTTGAAACAAAATAACTACTATGAAATGAAATAAAACAATTAACTATTATAATGTGATCTCCTTATAGATCAAATTTGATTTCTTTTAATTGAGATAATGTAACTGATTTCAGAAATAAAACTATTTGAGGGTATTTGTTGCAACTGAATTTTTGTCTCATTGAATTTTATTTTTTTTATTTTTATTTTTTTATTTTTTTTAAATTATTTTTTGTTGTTGTTTCAGAACCTTTATTTGTTTATTCACTCCTTTTTATGGCCAGCTCAGCCCGCCCCAAGGGCAGGGCTGGCGAAGCATGTGGTGCCGGGGATTGAACCGCAGTCCCTGAAGCCACCCAAGCTTTCCCAAGCAGGCGCTTTAAACCACTGAGCCATCCCGCTGGGCCCCTCTCATTGAATTTTAATTAAATTTAAATACTCATGTGGTTAGTAGTACACAGTACAGATCTAGAACTATGGTTCTCAAACCTAGCTATCCAATGGACTCACCAAGGAAGCCTAAAAAAATAATATCTTATGTACTTGAGACAAATCTCATTTGAAAGGGAATTTATCATGTATGTATGTATGTATGTATGTATGTATGTATGTATTTAGTACAGGGTCTTACTATACAGCTTGGACTTGTAAAGTTCTTCCTGTTTTCAGCCTCCCTAGTGCTGAGATTACAGGTGTAAGCCATCAAGCCCAATTTTGATGGCCAGCTCAGCATGCCTGAACGTGGGGTCTGAGTGACATGGTGTGTTGGGATTCGAACTCTGGTCCCAGTGCTTGCCTAAGCAGGCACTTATTCTATTGAGCTATCTTGCTGGCCCTGGGGATTTATCTTTTTTATCTTTTTTTTTTTTTTGTCTTTTTGAGAAAGGGTCTCGCTATGCAGTTGAGGCTGGTCCTGAGCTCACTTTTGTAGCCCAGGCTGGTCTCGAACTCACACCAATCCTCCTGCCTCAGCCTCCCGAGTGCTGGGTTTACAGGCGTGAGCCACCACGCCCGGCTTTTTTTTTTTTTAAAGAATTTTTTTAAATTTTATTTGTTTATTTTTTTTCTTGTTTCAGAACCTTTATTTGTTTATTCACTCATTTTTATGGTTGGCTCAGCCTGCCCGAAGGGCAGGGCTGGCACAGCATGTGGTGCTGGGGATCGAACCGTGGTCCCTAAAGCCACCCAACCTTTCCGAAGCAGGTGCTTTAGACCACTGAGCCATCCTGCCAGGCTCCGGATTTATCTTTTAATAACTATGAATGATCCTTTTGATGTGTGATTGAATTTAGTTTGCTAGCCTTTTATTGAAAAATTTCAAATCCATATTCATAGGGATATTGCTGTCAGGATAATGCTGGCTTCATAAAATGAGTTTGGAAGTTATTTTCTCTTCTTTACTTTTTAGGAACAGTTTGAGAAGGATAAGTATTCTTTAAATGTTTTATAGAATTCAGCAGTGAAAGCATTGGTCCTGGGTTTTTCCTTTGATGGGAGACTTTCCAATAACAGTTCAATGTCCTTTTCCCCCTTCTGTGGGTTGTTCCTTTACTCTTTTGGTGGTTTCTTTTGCTGTGCAAAAGCTTTTTAATTTCATGTGATTCCAGTTGTTTATTCTTCGTGATATTTCTTGTGCAACTGTAGCTTTATTCATAAAGTCTTTCCCTATTTCCATGTCTCCAAGACTTTTACCTGTCATATCTTCCAGTAGATTAGGTGTTTCTGTTTTGATATTTAGGTCTGTGATCCATTTCAATTTTGGATTAGTGCATGGTGATAGATAGGGTTATGGGTCTCAGTTTAATCCTTCATATGTGGAAAGCCAGTTTTCTCATTCAATTTTTTGTTATAAAACATTAATGGGATTAAGTAGACTCTAAATTTTTTTGTGTAGTTCAGTAGTGAATCCATGAGGACCTGTTTTTCTTTTCTTTTCTTTTTTTTTTTTAATTTTTATTTATTTTTTTTCTTGTTTCAGAACCTTTGTTTGTTTATTCACTCATTTTTATGACCGACTCAGCCCACCCCGAGGGCAGGGCTGGTGCAGCATGTGGTTCCGGGGATCGAACCGTGGTCCCTGAAGCCGCCCAAGCTTTCCCAAGCAGGCGCTTTAGACCACTGAGCCATCCCGCCGGGCCCCCTAAGTTTTTCTTTGTTGGTAGTTTTAAAACTATTTTTATTTCTTTGACTGATACTGGGTTAAAATGTGTGTATCTTCTGATTTTCTTTATCTCTCTTGATCATTCCAGCTTAACATTCACTTTGTAAATAGAATAGCTACCCCTGCTTTTGTGAGGTGTGTGTGTGTGTGTTCATATCACATGCATTGTTTTTCATCCTTTAATTTTCAGCTATTCATTTCTTTTTGAATTAAATGTGTTTCTTGTATGCAGCATATTGTTGGATTTTGCTTCTTGATGCACTGTCAGTCTGTTTATTTTCTTTGGTGAATTGAGACTATTACATTGATGGTTATAATTGATAGGCTCACTGATAGGCTATAATTGATATGATTCGTTCTTGTCATATTATTTTCCTTTCTGTTTAAAAGCTTTCCTTGCCTAGTGCATTCATTATGTTGAGGTTCACGGAGCTGGAATCCTTGTTATCTCTTTTTAGAATATCCCTCAGAACATTTTGGAGTGCTGCTTTAGTAGTCAAGAATTTCTTTAGGTGGTTTTTGTCATAGAAGCATCTTCTTTCGCCATCCATTTTGAAAGATACTTTTGTGGGATATATCAATCTAACTTGGAGGTTTTTTACTTTTAGGGCTTGAAATACTTCACTCCTAGTTCTTCACTTCTAGCTCTCAGGATTTATTCTTATAAATCCTGACTTAAGGATTTATGTAAGTAAGGTGTCTATGATTCTGATGGGCTTTTTTTTTTTTTTCCTTCATAGGTAAGTTTTTCTGGAATATTTGTAAAGTTCTGTTCTTGCATTGAATTTCTGGAGTCTCAACAATTATGTTTTGTTGTAGGGTTGTTTTTTTTTTTTATCGCGGTCATTGGAGTATTATATGTCTCACCTATATCTGAAATTCTTTTTCTATAATTGGGAAGGTTTTTGCTATTATTTCTGTGAAAAAGTGTACAGAAGGTTGTCTTTTGTGCAAATGCTCAATAGAATGATTCTACCCTTAGGGTAGAAAATTTAAAAGGAACAAGAGGAAAAAAAACAGAGAAACAAAGAAGAGATTAGAAACAAGCTGAAGGACAAAGATTACCCAAGCTTCAGGAAACTTGGGTAAAGACGGGAAGGAATGAAAGGAAAATAGAAGCAAAACCAAGAACAGGGGCCTGGCAGGATGGCTCAGTGGTCTAAAGTGCCTGCAAGCGCCTGCAGGCGGATGCAGGGACCTCGGTTCGATCCCCAGCATCACACACTGTGCCAGCCCTGCCCTCAGGGCAGGCTGAGCCAGCCATAAAAACAAACAAACAAACAAAAGTTCTGAAACAAGAAATAAAATAAAATAAAAATTAAAAATACCCCAAGAACAAAGCAAACAAAACAACAAAACAAAAAACAGAAAAACAAAACAAAAAACCCAAACAACTGCGTTACATTCCTGAAAAAGCAAAAACAAGAAAGAAAAAAAAAGAACCCAAAAGCCAGGAAAAGAAAAAGAAACAGACACAGGCAGATAGATGATTTTGAGCTTGTCTTCTCTTTCTTTCTTTCTTTCTTTCTTTCTTTCTTTCTTTCCTTCTTTCTCTCTTTTCCTCCCTCCCTCCCTCCCTCCTACCCTCCCTCCCTTCCTTCTTTCTTTTTCTTTTGCAGTACAGTACTGGTGATCAGACTCAGGATCTTGTGCTTGCTGGGCAGGCCCTCATGCCACTGAGCTATATCACCAGTGTAAGCCTGTGGTTTTCTTCTAGGGTCCACTGTTTTGTTGCAGTACACAATGTAGGGTATATGTCTAGTGTCACTGGTAGACAATTAAGGCAGTATAATCCCAGCAAGCCTGAAGTAGGAATACGGTGGAGTGCCAATTCTCTTGTTTTCAATTCTAAAAACATTTAGGCCCCCCCCCTTTTTTTTGGTTGTGGGGTTAGAGTCTGAGTTGTTCAGTCTATAACACTACAGAGGTCTCTTGCCAGCCTGACTTCAGCTCCCTGCCTATGGACATTTCTCTCTGTCATCCTGCACCCAGTCACTGTGGGATTTCAATACTGGGAGCTCTGAGGTGAAGCCAATTCATGGGTTCTCCAAGTCCTGGATTTAGATAGCCCCTACTTAAAATGACAACTGATCTAGCACCTGCTACAGGGATACAGCTTGGACTAGAGTCACTTGCCAGCTATAGCAGTGAACAGCACTCACTGCTTTGTTCGGCTGGCATGTTTATTTCTGGAGGCTGTTGGAGGCACCTGCCTTTGCAGTGGTGCTGTAGATTTGACCCTTCTTTCTCATACTATGAACTGTGTGGTCATGATCCAGGGATAAAGTGTAGCTTGCCATTTTCTTTTTCTGAGTTGTGTTCTGTCTCTTCACTTCTTTGGGCTGCAATGTTCAAATCCTTCTGGGTCCCAGAAATCCACCTCCCTCATCTTTTTTCCCAAGTTGTTGTTTTCCAGTGCCTGGATTCTGAATCCTGGAGAGATTGATTTTTTACCACTGTACCAAATCTTCCTAGAAGTCCAAATAAGAAAATGTGTTCATGGCCGGGCGTGGTGGCTCACGCCTGTAATCCCAGCACTTGGGAGGCTGAGGCTGAGGCAGGAGGCTGAGGCAGGGTCTCATTATGCCTTAACTGCATAATGAGACCCTGTCTCAAAAAGACAAAAAAAAAAAAGAAAATGTGTTCATGTTTATCTGATCTTTTTTGCCCATTAGTGTTTGTTTTATTAAGTTGGATGTACTACAGCTTGGTGCACACATAACTGTTAGCTCTTTCTGTTGAATAATGCTGTTAATATATAATATCCCTTTTCTCTTTTAACCAGCTTTGGCATAAAGTCCACTTTGAGAATATAGCAGTTACTCCTGATTGTTTTGGGATTTCCACTGCATGAAATACTGTTTTTCATACTGATTTTCGGCTTATGAATTTGTTAGATTGTTTTCTTGTATACAGCACTGGACTTTATTTATTTATCTATTCTGCTAATCTGTGGCTTTTGACTGGCAAATTAAGTCCATTTATATTGACAGTCATAATTGAAAAGTTTGACTTATTTCTGTCATTATATTATCTAATTATTTCTGTGTTGCTGTTTCTCATGTACTTGTTAGTATCTGCTAGGGCTAACTACTGGATCAACTGGATCTATTGGATCTTTTATCATTGTTAGTCTTATTGTCTTTCTAGAATGTCATTGATAATTTTTTGAGTGTTGCTTAAGTAATCATAAATTTCTTTAGATTCTGTTTATCATGGCAATATCTTATTTCTCTGCCAATTTTGAAGGAATTTTGCAGGTTATGTCAATCTGGATTGAAAGGTGTTTTCTTTTAGGACTTGAAACACTTTAAGTTCTCCTTGTCTTTAAGGTTTGCAATGAGAAGCCTATTTTAAGTCTGATGGGGATTTCTTTATAGGTCATTATTTTTTACTAACAGCTTTCAAGTTTCTGTTCTTATGCTGGATTTCTGATATATTAATTATTATGCATCATGGAGTGGTTTTTCTCCTGCTCATGGTTACTTGAGGGCTTGGTCTGCCTCACTGGTTTGTATGTTAAGTTCTTTTAGTTTGGAAAGTTTTCTGCTATTATTTTTGTAAGTTTTCATTCTCTTAGTGCTGTCTTCTGATTTTTCATTAATTCCAATTACCCTTATCTTAGTAGCTGTTGGACCCATTTTGCATATTTTCTTATTGCTTTTAAAATACCCCCCCTTTTATGTATTTTAGGGAAGGGTCTGTAGGGTGTTAAGGGTCTCATTACTAGATTGGACTCTTAGTGATCTACTTGATTTACAGCCTGGCACTCACCACCATGCCCACTCTCAACTGTCATCTCAGCTTGCCCTGGGGTCAGGGCAGGCATGGCACACCAGAGGATTGAATCCCCGGCCCCTGAGCCTGCTTGCAGGTGTTTAAAGTATCTTTCAAAAGGGCTAGCAAGATAGCTCAGTGGACTAGGCACCTGCTTTCATGAGGGCAGGAACCAGAGTTCCATTCCCAGTCCCACAAGCCACAATGGCCCCGTCTCCCAAGGTGCTGAGTCTTGGCGTGGTGGCACAAGCCTGTAATACAGCCCTGGGGAGGCTGAAAACAGGAAGATCACTACAAGTCCAAACTGCATAATGAGATCCTGTACCAAATACATAAAAATGAAAAATAAAATTTTTCTCTTTCTTTCCTTTCTCTCTTTGTCTTTTCGAGATAGGGTCTCACTGTGCAGTATGTATATATATATATTCTGTATTTAGGACAGGGTCTACAGGGTCTCACCATGTAGATCAGATTCATAGTGATCCTCCTGTTTTCAGCCTTCCAAGTGTTGTGACAGGCATGAGTCACCATGCCCAGTCTCAGTCTCCATTTCAATGTGCCCTGTGGTATGATTGAACCCCAGTTGCTGTGCTCTGCCTAAGTAGGTGCTTTAGTCCACTGAGCTATCAGGCCAGCTTAAAGTATCTTTCATTAATTCATCAACCACAAACCTGTCTTCTCAATCTGTCACTCTGTCTTCAAATTGCTTCCTTCAATTATTTTTTTAATCTTCTGGATTTCTGTTTGGAACTTTTTTCATAGACTTTCATTCTTTTTAATGCTGTGTGTTCATATCTTACTAGATTTTTATTAGTGTTTTATTTGGGTCATTATCTGTTTAGTTATAATTCTTTTCAATTTGCCAATCATGTTACTGAACTATTTTGTTACCTCCACTGATATTTTTTGAGACATTTCTGCTGTGTGAAGTATGGTTTCCTCCCGCTTGGTTCCCCTAGATTAGCTCTGGGGGAGTTGGGAGTTTTTGGAGACATTTTGTTGCCTTGTTTTCTCGTGGTGTGTGTGTGTGTGTGTGTGTGTGTGTTTTCTATACAGAGATTTACAAATTCTTTGGTCCAGTGCCTGGTTCTTTGGGAATAAACTATAGCATTTTTTTTTTTTTCTTTTTTTTCAGGACTGGAGTTCAAACTCGCGACCTTGCACTTGCCAGGCAGGCACTTGTGCCACGGAGCTATCTCCCCAGCCCCTATAGCATTTTTTAATCATGCCCCTGACCTGTCCCCCAACAATCCAGATATTGATATACAGAGAAAACCAATGGACAGCACCAAATAAATCACTGTGGCTGTTGCAGTAAAGTAAGTGACAACAGTGGTGTCAAATATAAGTTGGATATTGAGAAATCCTCATAAACCATTCTTACCCAGAACAAAGAGGTCTATGATTTTAGTGTAGACACTTAGGCAAACCAGATAGCGATCCATAATAACTCAGACACAAGTTTGCATTGGATGTAGGCAGTGTATAAAAGGTCAAACTGACCACTGGACTAAATTCCATTTCCTTGAGATCCACCCCTTCTTCACCTGACATCCCATCACAGAATATAAGCCCTGAGATCTTCTGAGGCTGAGACTGAACTTCTCATGGCATTTGAGGAGATCTCTCTCTTCAGGTCTGGCTTTCAAGGCTGCTCTCATGTGCTCTCTGTGGTAGGGTAACACTTAAGTGATGGAGTGAAACTTTCCTGCTGGCTGTTGGTCTTGCCCTCAATCTGGTTAGCTTTTCTATTGCTTCTGCTGCACTGTGCTGCAGGGCTTGTGAGGTGCCAGTGTTAGTAATGGGGGCAGAGTAGAGTCTCCTCCTCTTCCACTGGGTCTCTGAGTCATCACTGTCAGTAGTGGATGTAGGGGCATTTCCTCTCCCATGGGACTCGCAAGCCTCCAACATAAGCTTTTCTATATATTCTTGAAGTTAAGTGACTTTCTTTAAATCAATTATTTTTAATTTATCATGAGTTCTTATGCTTCCATTTTTTTAGGGTTGTCTACTGGTGCTTCATTTTGTTCGAGTCTATGATTTTTCTCAATTATTCTTAATCCTTGTAACCTTGAATCGGTGTCTGTTCATCTGAAGTATGATTTTCTGTTTTTCTTTTCTTTCTTTCCCCTGCAGTATTAGGTATTGAAATTAGGGCTTTAGCACTGGGCTACATCTTCAGCCTTTTTAAAATAGGGTCTTGCTAGGTTGCCAAGGTTGGTCTAGAATGTGCAACTCTGCTGTGTCTGCTTCCCAGAATGCTGGGATTACAAGCATGTGCCAAAAAGAAAGAAAGAAAGAAAGAAACAAAAAAAACTCCTTTTCTGGTTTTTGTAGACTGGTTTTTTATCTAGGAGAGCCCTTCCCAGCCAGCCTAGAGAGAGATGTAGGCAGATTGGTTGGCACAGTTCAAGACTGGGTTTGCTGCTGAAGTTACTGGGCAAGGTGGGTCAGTGCCTGGGTCAGTAGGTGGACAAACCCATGGAGGTGGGCTTGGTGCCTGTGTTGCAAGGGCTGGTGTGAAACATAGGTCTGTGGGTGTTATGGTTTATGTCTAGTTGTCCCCCCCAAAGCCTCATGTAGTCATTGGGTGGAGACTTCTAGAGTTTGAGACTTGATCCATGATCCCTAGGATTATGGGTTTTAGTACTGATGGGATTATAGGTTGAAGTACTTCTGGGATTATGGGTGCAGCCTAAGGTGGGGGCGAAGGCGGACAGCCTGAATGTAATATAAAGAGAGACAGAGAGACAGACTCGAGCTGTTGCTGCTGCTCTGCTGCTCTGCTGCCCTGATTGATTGGCTGCCTCTGCCACCATTTTACTGCTGATCTGCCGCCATGAACTGGGTGCTCTCTGCCCTGCTCCACTCAGCCTTGGGCAAGCTGAATATGGACTGAAACCTCTACGAACTGTGAGCTAAATAAACTTTTTCTTCCTTCATTTTGAGTGTCGGTTATTTGTACCAGCAATGAGTAAAAAGTAACTAAAACAGTGGGGCTGACCTAGTATGGCACTGGACCTTAAGTGTGAGTCTAGAGAGCTAGCCCCAGGTACCAGAATGAGCATGACATCTTGGCCTATTGTGATGGGACTGGAGCCAGATCCTGGTGTGTGTGTGTGTGTGTGTGTGTGTGTGTGTGCGCGCGCACTTGGGCAGCCTAGGTTTTCAGTCCATAGGAACTGGCTTGGGTCCTACAGAACTGGGTCTGTAGAGGTAGCCTGGCCAGACTTACTTTATAAGACCATCAGTCTTTTTATTTTAACCCCCAGGTTATATATTAGTGTATACCCTGACTTTGAGAGTTGCTACTTAATTTGTTTCAGAATTTTGATAAGGTACAAATTGTCGGCCTTGCCAGGCATGGTGGTGCGCGCCTGTAATCCCAGCACTTGGGAGGCTGAGGCAGGAGGATCAGTGCGAGTTTGAGACTAGCCTGGGCTACAGAAGTGAATTTAAGGCCAGCCTGAACTGCATAGCGAGACCCTATCTCAAAAAGACCAAAAAAAAAAAAAAAAAAAAAAAAAA
>PVJA010020296.1:0-16238 GCA_004027025.1 Myocastor coypus | reverse complement strand
TGGTGGAACCAGGGATCAAACTCAGGACCTTGCACTTGCCAGGCAGGCACTTGTGTCCCTGAGGTATCTCCCCTCACCCCCTGGAACTACTTTTTAACAAGTCTCACTACAAGATTTATTTCCACAGTAAAGCTTGGTAAATATTGTTCTTGAATACGAGTAACTCTGGCTATTCATTAGAATTGTGTCAAGATCTTTTAAAAATGGTACATGTACCAGTATTTCTTTAAGGCTTTCTTTAATAATGTCAATGTGGGGTCAATATGAAAATCACTGGAGGAGCCGGGCGTGGTGGCGCACGCCTGTAATCCCAGCACTTGGGAGGCTGAGGCAGGAGGATCGGTGCGAGTTCGAGACCAGCCTGGGCTACAAAAGTGAGCTCAAGGCCAGCCTAAACTGCGTATAGACATGATTAAAAACTGCTTTGGTATTCTCTGAATATGATGAGGAAAAAGAAAAAAAAGAAGGCTGATTTTCAGCTTCCAATGGGAGTGGCACAGAAGACTTACCAGAAGACCGCAGCAGTGATGAGAGACAAAGGTCCAATGGTGACAAAGGCCTCCAGTGTAACTCAAGTTTTCTCTGGTTCTCATCATACTGGAACCCTTATGTTTTATAGATCTTTCCTTCAGGTTGCTAAAGGCAGCCAGCCTTCCTTTTTTTTTTTTTTGTGTGTGTGTCTTTTTGAGGCAGGGTCTTGCTATGCAGTTCAGGCTGGCCTTGAGCTCACTTCTGTAGCCCAGGCTGGTCTTGAACTCATACCGGTCCTCCTGCCTCAGCCTCTCAAGTGCTGGAATTATAAGTGTGTGCCACCATGCCCAGCTCAGGCTTCCTTTTTGTCCACTCCTCTCCCCAGTCATACCCAAAATTCTATTACTTGCTATTTCTTAGGGAAACCTGTTTCTGGTTCTAGGGAGGCAAAATGGATCAAGCTCAGAAGAAACACACTAGTGTGCATTAAAGTTGCACAGGATATACTGCTATCAACATAATCTCTCATGGCTTATCACATTCCCTTTAGGATGCCTGCTGGCAATCAGCTAGGAAGCCAGAACTGTTGACAGAACTTAGTCTTTTTCCATACAAGAAACTGTCTCCTTGTCTATTATCTCCTGTCCCCTGAGCTTGCTTGATGTAGTTCTGCTGTCAGACTGAGTGACTTTTCCTTCTGGGCTTGATTTCTACTGTTAAGTCTTTATACTGTTGAAGTCTGACGGAAAAAAAAAAAAAAAAAAGAAGTCTGACGGTGACAGTTTCCTTCCTATAATCTGTAAGATGTTTAGGGATAGAAACTTCTGGCCAGCCACTGTCATTAGAGTCAAAAGAGCACCTCTTGTTTTCTGTTGATATTCATCTTTTACTGTCTGCAGTGTGAAGGGCACTGGGGTTTGCAAGTATGGATTGATTTTTATTTCAATATATTTAATACAGAGTCTACAATCTCACTACACAGATCTGACTTGTAGTGATCCTCCTGTTTCCAGCCTCCTAAGTGGGATTACAGATGCACACCACCACACCCAGTCTCAAGCACTAGCTCAGCATACCAGGGATTGAACCCCGGTCCCTGTGCCTGCCTTAACAGGCATTTTAGTGAGCTGAGTTATCTGGCTGGCCTATGGATTAATTTTGAGTGAGGTAGAGACTCTAACAGAATAACAGAACCCCTTTTCCAAGGATGTATGTATGTATGTATGTATGTATGTATGTATGTATGTGATGGCCAGCTCAGCTTGCCCTGGGGGTGGGGCTGAAGCAGCATATGGTGTTGGGGATCAACTGCAATCCCTGCAGTTGCCTAAACTTGGTAAAGAAGGTGCTTTAGACCACTGAGCTATCTCACTGGCCCCCTTCCCAAGTAGTTTTATTGCTGCTAATGACAAGAAAATATTCCTTTCATTTCTACTACTTATATGACCATCAGAATAATCTTATACAGCACATAAAATTGTAAAGCGAAGATCAGTCCATACAATTTCTGTTTTTTTTTTTTTTTTTTTTTTTTTTTTTTTTTTTTTGTCTTTTTGAGACAGGGTCTCGCTATGCAGTTCAGGCTGGCCTTGAGCTCATTTTTGTAGCCCAGGCTGGTCTCGAACTTGCACTAATCCTCCTGCCTCAGCCTCCCAAGTACTGGGATTATAGGTGTGCGCCACCACACCCGGCAAAAAAATACATTCTTAAAGGCTGATGATATTGAGACTTACTTTGTTTTTTATTTTATTTTTATTTTTTTCTTGTTTCAGAACTTTGTTTGTTTATTTATTTTTATGGCCGGCTCAGCCTGCCCTGAGGGCAGGGCTGGTGCAGCACGTGGTGCCGGGGATCGAACCGCAGTCCCTGCAGCCGCCTAAGCTTTCCTAAGCAGGCACTTTAGACCACTGAGCCATCCTGCCAGGCCCGAGACTTACTTTGTGTAAGTTTTAAAAATCATTTACTCTCCTCTGGTTTTTTTTTTTTTTTGTATGTTTGTGTGTGTGTACGAAAGTTTTTCCTGCATAACAATGGAGAGACTATATTGGATTGCATGATCATTAAAACTATATTTCTTCAACTGGTCATTGTGGAATGCAGGTGTTATCTATCCCTATTGTTTCAGGGGAACAAAAGGGTTTCACCTGCTTAGTGGTGGTATATGATCTTGAGCTATATTTACCTCCATACAAAAGAAGTTCTACTGCCAAGATTAAATGAAACAATGGATATATAAAAGCAAAGTGCTTTACAGAGTATGGACATACTTATTATTCATTGGTAAGAGAATGATGTTTCCTGAAATGAGTACAGAAATAATTTCTAGAGCGCGGTGAAAGTATCAATGGACACATGGAATTCTCTGATGGGAAATCTCTGAAGATGAACAATGCTTCTATTTCTAGTTTCCTGTCAAAGGCAAGAGCCAATGTTACCTCTGACATCAGTTTCAAACAAGCAGATTGATCCAAGGCAATGCAGATATAACCCAACACTCCAGGGGAAAGGAGATCTATCATTCTAGCTGTTAGGGTCGCTAGCTCATTCAAATTAAGTGCAAACATATGTACCCGAGTACCCTTCACACTGGCAGACAGTAAGGCATGAGCACTAAACAGAAAACAAAGGGTGAGCTTTCAGCTCTAACAACGGCTGGTCAGAGGTTTCTATCTTTGGAAGTCTGCCTGCTTTTCACAAGGAAATTGATGACATGAGTTTGAGATACAGCTAATTTTACATCAAGAAGTTTGGTTGTGATTTGAAAGGAAAACTGTTTGAATCCCAATGTTCTGCCCTGCTGTGAGGTAAGCAGACCTCTCTAGTCAGCTGCTGTCTGCCCTGTGAGGTGCCTTAACTTTCTAGAACAGTCTCTGTGAACAATATGCTGGCAAAGAGACACCAAAACTTCTGGAAAAGTTAAAGAATCAAGAGCTGGAGATAAGCAACAAACATATACTAATTCTATCCCTTGATTGTTCTTCACAAAAAAGTTTCTCTTAAATAAATCCCAAGTTCTTCACCCAAATGGTTGGACAGCTGACTAAAAAGTAAGTTGAGAACATGACTGAGTGGGATGTAAGTGAATTTAACACTGGATTGACCCAGGGCTTAGTCTTTGGTTTTATTCTTAAATTCATGTCCTTGTGATTCTGCCATCTCTCATAACATTAAATGCCATTTTAAAAAGGGAGACCCCAGATTTGATTTATTCAGCCTAAACCTTTACCCTAAATGCATTGCTACTATAGGTAATGGGAATTTCTTTCAGGCTTTTTCAGTTTCTATACACGTATATTAAAATGCTGAGTTCACAATGGTATAACTAATTCACACCCAACAAGAGGCTGCTTGACTCTTTCCCTTTTCTAAACCTGCCACTCTTTAAAACTGAAAGATCTGGCTCCTATTATCCTCACTAGTGTGCTCAATAGTAGAATATGCCCAGTGTAGTTTCAGAATTTCAAAGTCACATGACAGTAGGAGACAAAACTCGGATCTTTTGTTCCAAATGGGCTCCACCCACAGCCACAGTACCACAAAACAAGTAAACAAAGGAAAAAAGTAGGGCTTGGAGCCAACCTCAATATTTATGAACTGTGTGACCATACCCTAATTATTTACCTTCTTTGTGTTTCAGTTTCTATAAAATGTGAGTTATAATATCACTGATTGCCTAGGTCTATTGTGAGGTCTAAATGAACAGCACAGGTAAAGCACTCAGAGCAACAGTGCCTGGCACAAAATAGCTGTTCAACAAATGTTAGCTATTTCAGTGCTTTTATAATTATCATTACTGATTTTCCCATTGTGTGAGAGAACAACTATATCACTCAAACCAGAATGAAGAAAGCTAAGGAATTGAATTGATAATTTTTATATGATAGTTAAAAATTCAAGCTAATTAAAAATATTTGGGCTGGGTGTGATAGTACACACCTGAAATCCCAGCACTCAAGAGACTGAGGCAGGAGGATCGCTGAGAGTTTGAGCCAACCTACATTACAAAATGACTTCAAGCAACTTGAATTTCATAATGAGACCCATCTCAGAAAGATAAAAAGATAAACAAAAATCCAAAAAATTCTATTACTTAAAAAACATTTTAATTATACTTATTAAACTCTAACTTTTTTTTTTTTTTTTTAAAGAGATCCTCCCAAAGAGATCCTGGAATTTTTGCCATACAATTTTTGCATTATGTTGACCCTAAAGAATGATTTGTATTTCTAAGGAAGTACTGGGAAGGCTGTGGCTGAGGACAGATTCTGCTTCTGAGACTGGCTGCATCTGTTCTGCTGAGGACTGTACTGTCATGGATGGCTGCCCTATGAATGGCCAGAAATACTCAGGAGGGCAAGTTGCCTTCTGTCCCCGCTCAGGGAGACTGAAGTCATCACAGAATACTGTGAGCTGTCCACAATCACACACCAAAAGATCCAGAAGGTCGTGGTGATGATTAACTTTAGTGATGAAGTCCTGCAACAGCCTCTTGCCTAAATCAGACCTCTAAAAGTAGACTCCCTAGGGGCCCGGCGGGATGGTGCAGTGGTCTGAAGCGCCTGTTTGGGGAAGCTTGGGCGGCTTCAGGGACCGCGGTTCGATCCCCGGCACCACATGCTGCGCCAGCCCTGCCCTTGGGGCGGGCTGAGCCGGCCATAAAAAATGAGTGAATAAACAAAGGTTCTGAAACAAGAAAAAAAAATAATAAAGAAAACTTTAAAAAAAAAAAAATAAATAAAAAAATAAAAGTAGACTCCTGAGAAAGAGTGGACTATCTAAGGCATAGAAACAAACAGAAAGGAAAAGAAGTCCACCAAACATGAATGTAATGGGGATCTTTACAGGTTTTTTTTTTTTTTTAAGACAAGTTCTCACCCATCTACCTTTTCATACTTCATTATTCAATGTTTAAAATAATACTTTCCTGGATATCTTTATGTGCTAAAACACAGTGCTAGGCATAGTGGGGACACTAAGGTGAATAGGATGATAGCCACTGATCTCTATGGATACTAATAACTGTAACGTAAATGAAAAACAGACAAATGTATATGGGCTTAAAAGATAGCATTTGGCTAGTGGCAGTGGGCCTGTGTGTGATAGATCAAGGAAGGAAGGAAGGAGGTTAAGAAGGAAGGAAAGAAAGGAAAAAAGGCAGGCAGGCAGGCAGGTGGGTGGTTGTTATGGTTTGTGTATAGGTATACCCCCAAAACCTCATGCAGTCATGGAGTGGTTTCTGGAATTTGTAATTGATTATTGTGGGTGTGGGCGATGCACCTCCCCTGGGGCAGGTGATTTGCATTTCAGTGTAAGATAGGAAGAGAAGTTAGCTGCTTGAGCTGCTGCTACTCTCTCTCCCTTTGCTCTCGCTCTTAGCTGCTGCCATGAGAGATTGTTCTCTGCCTTGTACCACACTGCCTTGGAGCCAGCTGACTATGGACTAAAACCTCCAGTAACTGACTTAAACAAACCTTTCCTTCCTTCATTTTGAGTGTCGGGTATTTGTCCCAGCAATGAGAGAGGAGTAATTAACATAGTAGGCTAGGGCTTGGGGTGCTCAGCTTAGAAGCCTTCTTTTTTATTTCTTTTCTCCTTCCACTTTTTCCTAGCACTTTACATCTTTGAAGTTTTGAGAGTAGAATATTATAACTTCTCTGGAGACAATAAACAGATACCAATGAAATGTGTGGCAATGAAAACCGAGAGCCAAGAGATACTCGGTTATATAAATTGACAGGTGTAGGAAACTACTGACTGTTCTGGGGATCAGCAAGAAGGATGAGTCAAAGGTCACTTGGAGTACACGGTTGTCCTTCAAGAATAGTGTCCCCAGGGAAGAAACAGAAGGGAGTTTGACAGAACCTAGGATGTATGGTTCGGGACACACTAAATAGGTTGTGAAGCTACCTGACAGGCTGTTGGAAATGTGGGCCTGAAATCCTTGGGGAGAGGACTGGGTTGTCAAAGCTGTGATTTGGAGAGTACTGTGCATATCAATGATAGCTGACACCGTGAAAAAGGATGACATGGCCAAATGGAGGTTAAAGGAGAAACGAGGGTCAAGGGCAGAGCCTCAGGAAATGCTTACATTTAGGACCTACCCCCAAAAGAAAAAGAAAAAAAAAAAAAAAAAAAAAAAAAAAAAAAAAAAAAAAAAAAAAAAAAAAAAAAAAAAAAAAAAAAAAAAAAAAAAAAAAAAAAAAAAAAAAAAAAAAAAAAAAAAAAAAAAAAAAAAACATCAGAGAACATCAAAGAAGGCTTAGTCAGAGCAAAAATCTGAAAATTAGCAGAACATGACCAAATAAAGAGGCTCAAAAGGGAACAGGATGTCACAATAGGAAGTGCTACACAGAGGTCAAAGAATATGGAATTTGAGGAAATACGAGTGGAACACTGAGGCGGCTTCATTAGATGTTTGAGAGGAGCAGAAATCAGGTTTTAAGTGTCTGGGTTAAAGAGAGGACAAATGGGCCAATCAAGTCAGATCTGTAGACCTCTGTCAGTTTTTCCTGCTTGCCTCTTATTTTTCCTTCCTGAAGTCACAATCTGTCCACTTTCACTACTTTGCACAATTTTATAAAGATGCTTAAAAAGATTCCATAGATACTGACAAATATTGACAGAAGTAAGTCTCCTTAAGAAGCTCCTGGCTCCTAAATGGTTATTGCCTGTCCAGACTTTGTTCCCCAGGTAAAAATACACAGATGTGGTTTACTCTCATGGGCTGTGAAGTCAGACTGCAAAAGGGCTACAGAAATAATTACCACTTCACAGAGCTGCCAAGAGAGCAAAGTGGAGTGATGTACATGGTGTGTAGTGTCTATGTATCTATCTCTACTTAAGTCTCAATAAACCATATCTTTTTTGTTATGTCATGGATATTACTGTCAAGGGTTACTTATATAAGAAAATACTTATTATTGATAGAGACAACAGGAATACAAAAGAAGCATTCAAAATAGTTTTTGGTCTCACAGGAGTTTACAATCTCGTTAGGAGAATCAAGACTGATGTAGATGAAATAATGAAAAAAATAACACCTACAGGACGCTAGGTGATATGGTAACATCTGTAAGTGAAATAGAAAACTGGAAAGGCAGAGAACACTAGAGATTCAGAACAATATTAAAATGTTTTTTTTTTTTTTTTGAGACAGGGTCTCGCTATGCAGTTGAGGCTGGCCTTGAGCTCACTTTTGTAGCCCAGGCTGGTCTCAAACTCGCACTGATCCTCCTGCCTCAGCTTCCCGAGTGCTGGGATTATAGGCGTGTGCCACCATGCCCGGCTTAAAATGTTTTTGATATGACACAGACAGGGAGAAGAGAGGAAGTACTCCAAGGATGGGTGAGGTTAAAGTACAAAAAAAAGCCTATGCAAGTACCGAGATCACTTAGGACACCAGTTTGTCTGTCTGTCTGTCTGTCTGATTTTCTCTCTCTCTCTTTTGTATTTAGTACAGGGTCTATAGGGTCTCACAATGTAGATTGGATTTGTAGTGATCCACTTGTGTTCAGCTGGGATTACCAATGCGTGCTACCACACCCAGTCTCAACTGTCACCTGAGTGCATGCTCTAGGGGTGGGCCTGGCTCAGTACAGGGGATGGAACTGGAAGGCTGCACTCTGCCTGAGCAAGTGCTATTTGGCCTGCCTGCCTGCCTCCCTCCCTCCCTCCACCACTCTCTCTCTCTCTCTCTCTCACTCGCTCATGTAGCCCAGGCTAGCCTCAAACTCATAGTGATCCTCCTGCCTCAGTATTCCAAGTGCTGGGATTATAGGCGTGCCCCACCATGCCTGGTGAAACCAGCCTTCTCTTAAAGAAACTTTGTTGTAATGGTTAGGTACATGTTTGTGGTACATAATGATTACAATGAAACCAGCTTACTGAAAATAGAGGTAAGCCATGGAGAATAACTGGCTCTGGAGTCTGGAGTTCCCTATTAAGTCCTTGATATGGCATTAGCTTTCAGTGTCAGATGGAGCCCATTTTTCAGAAAGCCACACAAGTTTCTTAAAAGGTCTGAGCAGCAGGGTCCACTGGTAAGAACTACACAAGAAGTTCAGAGAGGCTCAGTCCTTCAAGGATGAGAACAGGATAAGTAGGAAGGCAGGCCAGCTTCACACAGTCAGGGAGACATTGCCTGAAGTCTGATGCTCACACAAGATTCCAAAGGCTACAATAAGTTACTGACTGTCAGGCAAGATTGGAAGCAAAAGACTCTTTCCAGACTGTACGTGCTTCTAATAAGCCACTGGGCCCAGATCTTGAGCCTCTGGATAATGTCTAGCATCATGGAGGCTGAAGCAGCAGGGTGGGTGGGGGCCAGTAACACATCAAGAATGTGTGTGTGTATGTGTGTGGGGGACGCTCCGTGGCATAAGCACCTTCCTCACTAGAGAAAGTTTCTGAGTTTGATCCCCAGTATCATAACAAGAAAATGAACAAACAAACAAACAAATAAATAAAAGTAAAAAAGAATGCATATGACGCCACTGAATAAATAGCACTTCTAAAGTCTTCCTAAGTATTGAGGAGACTTCTTAAACACTGCAGATGGTAGCATTCTTTCGACACTTTTAGCCTTTGCAAAACTGCATACACATTAGATTTAGTAAGGAACCTTCTTAGAACTCAAATGTATTTAGTTATTTCATGTTTGTAGCAGAATATGGCATTAAATCACAAAGTTTCCCTACCAAATTAAGACTAACCATTCTATTCATAGATGAAAGAGAAATACATTCTGATATTCCTCTTTCAAAACTGGTAGCCAACTTCTGCACTGAACAGACAGGATATTAAAAAGTGTGGAGAAGGAGGAATAAAAAGATATGCCTACTCATGTTATTTTCTGACCTGAAGTAATAAGATATATATTTGCAGAGTCTGCAGGTATAATCTGGGTTTTACATAATAATCTTTAAGATTTAGCCAAAACACTACTGGTTACTAGTAAATTATTATATTCTTAAAAAGTTCATTTCTCAGATGAAGGTGTGGCTCAATAGTAGGGCTACTAAGGCCTTAGCACACATGAGGCCTTAGATTCAATCCTCAACCCAGGAAAAAGAAAAAAAAAGGTGGTTATTATTATTATTATTTTTATTTTATGTATTTGGTACAGAGTTTTGCTATGCAGCTTGGATTTATAGTGATCCTCTTTCAGCCTCCCCAGCACTGCGATCACAGGTGTGTGTCATCACGCCTGTTCCTGGTAGAAAGCTTGATGCCCTTGGGGTGGGGCTGGCACGGCATGTAGTACTGGGGATTGAACCTGGGTCCTTGTGCTTGCTTAGGCAGGCACGTAGACCACTGAGCTATCTCCATGGTCCCCCCAAAATATATTTTTTTAGAAAAGATCATTCTTGGGGTGGGGATATAGCTGAGTGGTAAGCTGCTTGCCTATCATGCTTAAGGCCCTAAGTTCAATTCCAGTAAAACATATGTATACATACATGCACACACACTCTAATTAAAAAATATTAATTTTAAATAATCAGTACTTTGTACTTCGCTTATATTTTTTTTTTTTTTCCGCTTATTTAACTTTAAAATTTTTCTCAAATAGCTGGTTAAGAATGTCATTGCTAAGGCCTGGTTGTAGTTCAGGGCTAACATACTTGCCCACCATGGCCAAGGTCCTGGATAGGATACCCTTGCAAATAATCAATAATGTCATTACTTTCATTACCTAAGTTATGAAAAAGTACATCCCCAAATTTCAGTGGGGACTAAGGTACATGGAAATGCATGAGTACTTTTTTCATACACTTAATACTAGGTTTTAAAGTTGAGCCATGGACTCGATACATGATGGCAGTTTGTATCCTTAGTGCCTGATATTCTAACACCTTACATGGGATGCTTTTAAAGTTTTCTGACCTGGGTTCCATCCCCAGATCTACAAGCCCCACTGGGTACACCCTGAAGGCATCCTCAGACAGGAAAAAAAAAAAAAAAAAAAAAAAAAAAAAGGTCTTCTCGACTTTTTGGGAAACTCAATTCAACCCAGCAACCAGGCCAATGTGTGAGTGGGACTACCTAGGGCTCACCAGAAACTCATTTGACCCAGCAACCAGGCCTGGCATGTGCATGGAACTTCATCCATCAGACAGACTCAGTGTGGAAAACTGCAGCAGAACTCCCTGCAGAAAGACTAGAGACAACACCCACCTAGCTGATCCAGGAGGAGACCATCTTGCCAGAGTAGCACAGCAGGTCACCTGCAAGGGCTGCAGCAGGAAGAAGTGGGCCTGAGCAGCCAGACCCAAGCCACACTCACCTTGATGAGTTTGAACTTTGTAGATCCAGAGCTGGTGCTAAGGAAAGAACTCTACCAAAGCTCTACACCAAAGGCCAGAAGGCAGGGCTATACAAAATGACAAAGAGAATGAGCAAAATGTGCTCTCAGTCCCTGAGCCCACCCAGAACAAATGCAGGGGATAGTAGCATAGAGGAAATTGGAAATCACACACCTGAAATCTCTGAAATAATAGCATCTGAAGTAAAGAAACAACTGTAGAAGGGCTGGGGAGATAGCTCAGTGGATTAAGTGTTTGCCTGGCAAGACCAAGGTCCTGAGTTCAATCCTTGGTACTGAAAAAAAAAAAAAAAAGTGACTACAGAAAGATATAGAAGGAATCAGATCAGAAATAATTTCTGAAGTAAAAAAAGAAATGATAACTACAGTGAAAGAAGTACTAAGTGCTTCTAAAGAAGACAGGGATAAAAATAGTGGAGAATAGAAAAATGAAGGAATCCTTGAATGAGCAATATAGGAAAGTAATAAAATGCACGAAACAGATTGAAAGTGCTACACAGGAACTTAAAACCTCAATCACAAGCAGGCAAAATTGTTTCAATGAAAGTGAAAATAGACTTTCAGACTTTGAAGACACCATTGCAGCTAGTGTGAAAAGGTAAGAAAAGATTTCTTAAAAACAACTTGGATGCAGGAAAAAATAAGTCAACATCTGCAAGATGATGCAAAGATGACTAATAGGCATCAATCAGAAAGGAGTCAATATGAATGATATAAAAATAATATGGGCAGAAGTAATAGCAGAAAATTTCCAAATATGGGGAAACAATTTGACATTCAGAGAATTGAAGCATACTGAACTACAAATAACATCAACCCAATTAAAACCACACCCAGATGTATAATCATCAAGATCCCAGAAATTCAGCATAGGAATAATATACTAAAAACTGCTAGAGGAAAACAAAACAAAACAAAACAAAAACAGATCACATTTAAAGGAAAACCCATCAGAATAGCAGCAGATTTCTCTAAATAAACCATCAAGTCAAGAAGCATGGAGCAAAGTACTACAAGAAGTCATGGAGCAAAGTACTACAAGTTTTGCAAGAAAATAAACTCCAACCCAGACTGATATACTCTGCAAAACTCTCTTTCAAGTTTAATGGAGAAGCGAAATTCTCTGTGACAAAGAACACCTAAAGAATTTCATGATGACAAACTCAGCCTTACACAGACTGTTAAAAGACATTCTAGAGATGGATCAAAATGACCACAACTCCATGAAGGAGAACAGAACAGGTTGAACAATTAAACGCAGGTGAAAAAGAGGTATACAACAGCAGTCTTTCAATTATTCTTTTGTATACCGCAGCAAAATATTTCATCAGCATATTCTACAAATGGACTTCTCCTAAACCCTATGGGTAATGATTCTGTGCAGATATACAGGGTAGATATCAAGGAAATAGTAGTAGCTCAGTCCCACAAATGACACCTGGCCACCAGTAAGCGTCATGGACACTGTCCATGTACACAACATGCTAGAACTTTGTGCAATATCCTATCCCTAAACTGTTAGAAGCTCTGGTCATATACTTGCCATTCCAGTATTTATGTTATGTTTTTTTCTTAGTAATTCTTTACTACCATGGAAACTTTTTCTTAGTTGATATTTTTATATATATTAACCTATTTGAATACTATATGAGTACTCTGGATTATAGATTTGTACTGATGATACAGAACATTCTGTCCTCTAAGTCAGACTCACAGTTTGATTTGAATTTTGGAAATTTTTGAAATATTTAATTTAAGTTTTAATTAATATTTAATTAATTTTCTGAATATTATATAATTAGAATTTCTGTTTTATGTTTCATACTGTATCTTTGACTTATAATCTACTTATAAGACATGGTATAATATTTTCTCCAAGTATTAGAAACTTTATTTATTTATTTATTTTTTTTGTGGGACCAGGGTTCGAACTCACGACCTTGCACTTGCCCAGCAGGCACTTGTGCCTCGGAGCTATCTCCCTAGCCCCAGTATTACAAACTTTAAAAAAAAGAAAAAAAAAATATGTATGCACAAGAGTTAGGATAGATATACAGCTACTTTCTCTTAGTTTATTGAGAATAAAATTTTGTATTAGTACTGTTTAGACAATATATCAGGTCTGCATCTTGTCCTCTGAATAACTACTATGAAGACAACAATATGCACTGTATTAATTATTGTAACCATCCTACTAACTTGTTTTGAAACTGTTTCATTGCTATTTTACCTTTTTCTTATGAAAATGAATAAAAATAATACCTATATTCCAAAAAAATAAAAAGTCTGCTAAGTAAATAATTGAATAAATCAACAAATACGGCACAGACCTATGCTTTTATAAAGTAAGTAAAACTAATGCCATATAGAAAAATTTTTTTTCTGAGCTCTAGCTTGGTTGCCAGGAATAATCTGCCCTATGGTTCATCCTTTAACTTTGGTGACTGAATGAGAACTAGTCTATGAGCTACCAAAGTAATCACCAAATGTCATCTACTTGGCATTATCTTTTTACTCTCACTGGAGAGGTGCTAAAGAAGTTAGGGGAGTGGCGGCTGGCCAAATAGTTCAGCAGATTAAAACACTTGCAAGCAGGCGCCGGAGTCAGGGGTTTGATCCCTGGGTCTGCCGAGATGGCAACTGAGACTGGCCATGGTGGTGCCACCTATAATCTCGGCTCTTGGTAGGCTGTAAACAGTTGGATCACTATGAGTCTGATCTAGTAGTGAGACCCTGAACACCCAGTATACACTTTTCTAAAATAAAATTTAAAAAAAGAGGGGAGTAAAAGAAAGTGATGAGAAGAGTGATCCCTTCCACAACTTCAGCTAATCCAGTCATCCATGTTCAACATCAGCCTGATGGAGCAAGGGGAGGATAGATACTGCAGTGGGAAGAGGATAAGGTAGCAACTGTAAAATGCACAAAAAGCAAGTGTAACAGAAAGGAGTCTTCCTGGGGAAGTTGTGTAAGGCTGCTGTTCCTTCAAATGTAAAGCATGATAGCAGAATGCAAGGACCTTTCCCTCTTATTAGCTATGAAATGTCAGAACAGGTACTGTTTTGTGTTTCAATAAAATGGTGACACTAAGAAATCCTATCTTTGAAACTCTTAGGATTAAACAATTCAACTGTGATGAGGATATTCTAAGGGATATATAATGTAAACATAAGAAATGGAGCAGAAACATACTATGCACATGATGATATGTTTAACCTTGGAAACATAAGCTTTCCTAAAGATTACAGAGATGAGGCAAAGATATATATTATTTATCAAATATTGTAAAAGCGTAGTACTATCTTCAATCATGCCTTGATCATTATTTTTCCCTAAAAACAAACAAACAAACAAACATCATTATGTCTAATCCTTGTGCCAAATCACCACCTAGGAATAGGAAGTTTCATATGTGCTATGAGAAACAGTAAATCTGACAAAATATTTTCAGAAAGCATTGTCTTCTGATCATAAAGAAGAATATAAAATACATCTGTTTTTGACAGTACTCCTCTAAGAAAACTGGTTCCATTAAAGAATATACAGCACCTCATTTCACTAAGTGAAATAAGGTCATTCTTTTTAATTTCAGAAATGGCTTTCCCCAGACAAATGACAAATGTCATTTGGACCTTTGCATATAAATTGTGATAATTTTTCAGACACAAACTTCAGGGGTTGAGTTGCCAAATCCATATGCTTCTTCTCATGCTTAGCCAGCACAAGGAGTTACCAGGGGGACATATTTATTAAATGGGTGTTATCCTACTGAGGGACTATGCATTTATGATGGTTTGCCTTTGCTCCGTATTCAAGGATCAGGGCAGCTGTCATTTCCATTTTTATTGCTGGGTTATTCTTTTAAGTAAACGAAAGATTGATTTATATGTGCATAAGCCTACTGTCTTGCTAGAGTACAGAATAAAGGTCAGAATATGATATTCAAAGAACTACAGAACTGGTGATGTGGCTGAGTGGTAGTGCCTAGCACGTGCAAGACTCTGAATTCAATTCCTAGAACATCTGCTGCCCCCTAAAAGAGAGTAACCAGATCAAGAGAGTGCCTAGATATGGAGAAGGCTCTGGTTTATAGAGGCTCTAACATAAAAAGACAAACATCTTGATTTCCCACCAGTTCATAGGACCCAACTAAGAACTGTTCTCTTTCCCTTAAAAAGCAAGCTGCTTGGCTATGCTAATGGCCCCCCTGCCTGTCTCATCCTCTATAGGGCAATATAATTAAACAGCAACATCTGCAAACTCAGAGAGGTGACAAAATGTATTTGATTTGGTCTGAAAGTGGAAAACCACCAGAAACTATTCCAGAATGTTTAGACCAATAAAACCAAGTAATTCAGCAGGAGCTTGTTTTATGCTAGGTTTTTTTTGTCTTTGTGGTAATGAGGTTTGAACCCAGGGCCTCACACATGCTACACAAACCCTCTATCACTGAACTATACATCCTCAGCCCTGCTGAAGTATATTTATCCAGGAGTCATCAGAATATGTACAATGTAGATAACACATTTATACCTACAAAATAATGTATTTCTTTATTATAACTTGAAACAAGTCATAAAGATACAGCATGATATTATGGACACTACATAGGCTCTGGAGACTAAAAATTTAGTTCAAATCTGGTTTCTTTTTTTTTTTTTGTGTGTGTGTGTGTGTGTGTTTTTGAGGCAAGGTCTTGCTATGCAGTTCAGGCTGGCCTTGAACTCACTTTTGTAGCCCAGGCTGGTCTCGAACTCACACTGATCCTCCTGCCACAGCCTCCCGAGCGCTGGGATTACAGGTGTGCACCACCACGCCTGGCTCAAATCTGGTTTCATTACCTTAAAAACTGGATAACAAAGGATAACACAATAATGCCTGTTGTGCCTTATAGAATGTTTGAGAAGACCAAATGAGTTCATGTACTAAAGATATTTTTTGAGCTTTCAATATTCTTGTTTCAACTTCCCAGAGTGCTAGGATTATAGGTGTGCACAACAACACCTCACTAAGGATTTTATTTTTAAAAATTTATTATTATGGCTATTTTTCTAAGACATAGGGCCTCTTAGGTTGCCAACTTGGCTCTTAATTCTTAGGGTCAAGCAATCCTCCTGGCTTTAGTCTCTCAAGTAGCTGGGTCTATTGGGAGCTACTACTACTAGCTTCAGATTCTATTTTTTATTATTTTGATCACGCTTGGCTTGCTTAACACAGTAATCAGTGTGACTCTTCAGCAAAGGATACTAATAATTCAACTGCACATCTACTGAGTACAGGTTTTGTTCTCAGGAGGTCACTGATCTAACAGCAGAAAGCCCTAGGGAAGTTAACCATAGATTTCAAACCCCGCTGTAATCTTCTTGTCTAGGAAAGGCTAAATGTTTATCCATTTTTGTGAATAGGGGCCAGGGAGATAGCTCAGTGGAATAACTGCTTGCCGGCT
>PVJA010020295.1:0-37161 GCA_004027025.1 Myocastor coypus | reverse complement strand
TTTTTTTTTTTTTTTTTTTTTTTTTTTTTTTTTTCGTATCTTCCAGAGTCAAATCCCCTCAGGATGAAGTTTGAGACCATAGACAGTACTTTGTAGAACTGTTGTTAGTGTCAGCCTTCGGGACGAGTCATGGCCGTTGCTTGGCCATTTTGCTTTCTGTGAAAGCCTGAGAGAATGCTTTTCTCTGGGTGACTCTCCTTAGACGCACTGCAGTTCATTCATCCCTTTCCTCTGAGGTCCCATACTCTCCTTGACCAGAAAATTTGGGACACCTCTGAGTTATAGGATATTACAGCACAGGTTCTCTTATATCCTGGGTATACAAAATATCTTTAAAAATCAAAAAGGAAATTATTATGTTGACTACTTGAAAACATTCAAAACAAGGAATAAAATTTGGAGGTCAGTTGGAAATTAAGATGTGCCTTGATAAATACATATTCATAATAGGAGGAAATTAATTAGTCCATTGTAAGGCTTAGTTTTCTTCTTTTACAGAGATGAATGCTTGGGCATACTTTCCCTACCCGTAGGCAAGGATAGTTACTGAAGGTCACAAAGGAGACAGAGAGGTTTAATGATGGTGGTAGAAGCTAGATCCAGGTTGCCTCCACTCCAAATGTCACTTGTGCTCTGCAGGACCTATGTGGCCTTGAGCATATTTGTCCTCCAGCTTTATCCTCTGGAAATGAAGTTAATAGCAGTATGTAATGTGGAGCAATGCGATGTATAAGTGAATTAGTATTATGAAACACTTAACATTTTTTGCAAAAGAAACAAAAAAGTTGCAGTGATAAAAGTTGTACTCTGAAGTACATTACTTAATGTTTCTACAAATTATGACTTGGTGTTATGTTGCTATAATGAAACTATGGCATTTAGGAAAATTTTCCTTTAATCAGAAAATACCAACAGCCAATGTTGATGAATTTTAGATGAACAGAGTAAAATAAAACTGGAAAATGCATTGAGGAATTAGTAAATAAGTAGGCTACTAAGTAAGCTGGTGAAATTCATTGTTTTTTTAGGGGTGATTTTTCTCTAGCATTGCTAATTGGTTTTCTGAAACTCTTCATGAAACTAGTGGACAGCAGGCTTGAAAAAGGTTTGCTACATTTATGGGTTAAACATAAGGCAGTTCCCCTAATAGTTGTATTCATCCATTTCAAAAAAAAAAAAAAAAAAAAAAAAAAAGGGAAGGGAAACTTCATTTATATGGCTATGGCTTTTATAGTGTTGAAAACATCTTCGACTTGGGTATAAAAATTACTGGAATTCTGCATGTAAAAATTTCATCGTTCTTCAAATTTCTGTCTTTGGACCCTGAGGATAGGTAGCCATGCTGCTGCTGGTTAGTGCTGCGCTTGGCATGGTCCTGACCATAGAAGGCAGGAGTTGGGTTTTGGGTGCAGTGACTATTCTGTTCTGGTCTTATGCTTTACACAGATATTTTTAAAAATGCTGAGCAAACATTTGAATTAGCTCAGGCTAACATGTTTGATTGCTGTTGTTGTTGTTCAGTGTCCTTATTAGTAGCCAGTAAATTCACTTTCAAAATGTCTAATTCATATAACAGCTCAGTTATCTAGCTTGTTTTGTTATCTAATGTTATCTAATGTTTTTTTACATGAGACCATATAGCTCAGTTCTCTAGCTTGTTTTGTTACATGAGACCATGTAAGTAGCTAATACAATCTTATTGAAACTAAAGTCTTTTACCTTAAAGTTAAAAATACATTCTATTACTATAGCTGGGCGTGGTGGCTCATGCCTGTAATCCCAGCACTCAGGAGGCTGAAGCAGGAGGATTGGTGCGAGTTCGAGACCAGCCTGGGATACAAAAGTGAGCTCAAGGCCAGCCTCAACTGCATAGCAAGCCCCTGTCTGAAAAAGACCAAAAAAAAAAAAAAAACAAAATACATTCTATTACTGCTTGGCTGCTTGTTATTTTTAGTTGTTATGTAATCATTATGAAGTTAGCTGTTCATATAATATGAGTATGAGTTTTAATGATAATTTATCCAATAACGACATCTTAAAATATTTTAAAATTTCAGCATTTTTATTTTTCATATCATATTTTAAGGCAGTTTAATTTGTTATAATTCTAAAATACACTTTTTGTGCCATTGGAAGTTCTGGTTCTTTCTAACTTTCACAGATTCAATATGTAAATTTTCTTAATGACCCATTTTCTAAGAAGTTAAAAGTTTTAGCCAGTTTATAGCAGATATAGATGACATGTATTCATTTCTTCCAGCCTTATTAGTTTCTTGGTTGTTGTTTCTATGATTTATTCATTCATATTCTTATCCTATCTTACATTTATTTCATATAACACCTCAAATCTCTAATGAATTATACTGGTATATGAAAGCAAATTCAAATTTGTTATGTCTATAACTAGAATTCTATTTATATTCCACTATTCAGGACTAATCATTTGGTATAAGATGTTCTTTCCTCAAAATTTTAGTGAATATCTATAGATAATTACATTTAAAATTCATAAGTCAATCAGACATCACAGATATGTTTTAGATATTAAATGTAAGCAAAAATTTCATCAGTTAGGCAGTTAGCACTGAGACTAAAGGAATCCATAAAAGCATAACTATTATATGTGGTAATTCATTTTTCAATGCTTAGAAGACTTATAAAGACAGTTTTCATTGATTTTAAATAGAAAGTGAGTGAGGAAGGCAAATTATTCTCAGAGAAAAAAACTAAGACATTTCCATGAGCAATTATATTGATTTAGGCATAGTATATATTTAATATGAGAAATAAGCTTACTTTGCATTAAATAGACTGAAAGGCAATGCATGCTAGATCTATTTATATAACTATTAACTTAAAGTAGAGCCATTTAGATTATTAAACATCAGAATACATGATTTATAGTTGTAAATGATAAAATATCAATTGGGACATTGACATAATTCTGGAATTATTTGACATTTAATTAGTTTGATATTTTTTACTGTAAAGAGACTAAACTGAGTTGCTTTATATAAAGGGTTCTATCAAAATAGTAAAACAACATTAAATAAATATGTATTTGTTGAGTGTTAACCAAGTATAATCAGTAATCATGCTTGTTTAATTTTATGTAAGTTAGAAGTTTTTTGTTACTGAGATGCAGATTCTTGTAATTTTTTAGTACATACTTTTCAAGCCAGAAATTTAAATTATAAGTTCAACTGAGAATGCAAAGTGAGAAGATAAAAGAGTACACCTTTTACAGAAGGGAATGTCATGATCCAAACAGAAATAAGAGCAATGTATAAAAGAAAATCATCGATTGACTTGCCTGCTTGAGAAGTAGTTTGAATGAATTGATCAGTAGTGGGCATTGAGTTTGAAATACAGGACATTTTGGATTACCAAAATAACATGGTAGAGTTTCATAAAAGTAGAAATGCTTCAGTGTAAGAATTAGTGTTGAAGGGTCAGGGATCTAGCCCGGGCACAGTACCTGCCTGACAAGCATGAGGTCAGGAGTTCAATTCATGGTTAAAAAAAAAAAAAAAATGCTTTGAATAGCAAGAATTAGTGTTGGGTAAAAATCTGTCAGTTCTACTTGAATTTAGTTGTTTGCTAATTCTGTTGAGTAACACTCAAATGTATAATTTTCTTTACCTTTACCTTTTTAAAATTTTTACAATGATATATTTCTGCTTTAGATTGTACAGTGTATTGATAGAGTGAGTGTCCCTGGCTTATTCAGGACTCCCTGTATCAGTACTCTTGCACAGTGGCTGCCACACTCAAGTCTTGGCTTGGCCATGTCTCTTGTGTAGGGACCTGTTGGTCTCTTGGTGGTTGCTGGGAGAAAACAGGAGATTTAAGAAATAAAGACAAGTGACAAAACCTTAGGTCAGGATGAGGCCTCTTTACCTGACTGGCAAATGCTGAAGTTAGGTTGAGGCCTCTTTATCAGATTATTAAAGGACCTGAACAACAACAATTAGGGGTATTTATTTGTACTCTTATGAAGTTAGTATCACAAGACACAAGGTTGGCTAGTAACTAATGACTCAGATTGTCCAGGTAGGATGCTTTTCTGAAGACTGAGGTAGTTTGACTAATATAGTGCTGTGGCCTTATCCTGACCTTGCACCAATTTCCAGCTTCAGGCACTTTGAACAACTTGATTTGATAAGTCACATAAGCAGAGGTTTTAAAAATGCTTACATGTCAAAGTGTGTTATTTTGATTTGTGTGGAGCCTGTGATGGCAGTGTCAAAAAGCCCCATCACCCTATTGGAAGATGAGTAAGTACTGTGGAGCCAAACAAGCAATCCTAGCTGATCCACTTTCCTCCACAAGGTCAGTTAATCCTCAACTGACCTAATAGCTGGCTACAGTTGTAGAGATGAGCCCAGTTGGTTCAGAGGACTGTATAAATGGGTTCTTAGTCTAGTTCAATATGAGTGTTTATTCTTCTCAAATTTATCATTTGTAAAAATGTACTTATACTAAAAACTTGGCTTTGTTAAGCATTCACTATGTGATATAGTTAAACATTTTATTTATTAAGTATTCAATTCCCATTATATATACAGACTGTATATTTTGTTTCTGTGTAATGACACTGAAACTGAAACTTTAAATGTGGACTTTTACTTACCCATGGATGCATATGAAGCTGACAGTAGTGCTTGGGGTCAGGGGCATATGTGATATTTCTCCAGCTGGTACTCTTAAGCATTTGGCCTAGAGATATTTTTTCCTGTACTTATTTCTTGAGTTATTTGAAAAAAATCCATAAAAATTTAAATATAAATATTAAAGAACACTGAAAATAGGTTAAAAGAATCATTCACTTAATATCTAAGTTCTGAGTACTAACTTTGCTTTTAACTTTAACTTACTTCTCTTTTGCTTTATTTTAATTCTTCACTTATACTTTTTTTCCTAATGTATATAAGTGCATGTGATACTCTGTGACTTTCCAACTTTTTCAAAAAGTGAATTGATAAGAACACACACAGAAAATAATGGATGTTACAGTTAGAGTAGTAATAGCCTAAGAGAGGATGAGAAAACCTGACGAGGTGGAATTGTTTTTCATAATCATTAGCAGGGGCTTGGCAGTTGAGAACTGGAATCTACATGGACTACTGCACAACCACTCTCACTGATGGACTGGGAAGGGTTAGCTCATTTTGGTTTAAATGGACATTTTCTTAAGTACAGCATTTTTTCACTTTTATTCACTACTTGAATTTCCTCTTTCATGAGTTGTCAACTGAAAAAATTAAAAGCTTTTCCCCTCTCGAATTCTTTCATAATTTTTTTGTGAATTTACAATTATTGGCAGCATGTGTTTAGAGTACACAACAATTACATTCTTCTTGGGAAGTTGATACATTTACTATATATCCTAATTATTTCTATTTCCCCTAGTCCTTCCTTAATTCCCATCTACTCCAATTGCCAAATCCCCTTTCAATCACTGCGTTATCTACTTTCTGATTTTTGAATAATTTTTAATCTTTTATTTATTTAAGTATTTGGTACAGGGTCTTGTTGTGCAACTTGGACTTACAATCTCAGCCTCCCCAGTGCTGGGATTACAGGTGGGCGCTGCTCTTCCCTGTTTCGGTGGCTCAGTGGCTGGCATGGTGGCATGGCACATGGTACTGGGAACTGAATCCGGGTCCTTGTACTTGCCAGGCAGTCACTTAGACCACCCTGCTTTCTGATTTTTTTAAAAAAATATATCTTTAACTTACTCATTAGATTACTTATATTTCTGTCATCTCATATAACAAAAAACATGCTATGCTGAATTTGATTTATATCACTTAGAGCTATGGTCTTATGGTACATCCATCTTCTTGCAATTTTCTAGCAAAACAACACACTTCACTTCTGTTATTCTGTTGCTTTACCCTTTTTCCTGCTTTTCATGGAAATGAACATAAACAGAAAAGAGATATATTAAAATATACAGTTCTAAGTTAGCATGAGACTTGGTAAAACCCTCTCAAAAAGGAAAAAATAATAATAAAAGGACTGAGATATAGCTCAAAGCAAAGGCTCTAGCTTTAATCCCCAGGAATGCAAAATAAAAGGGAATATTTTTGTTAAAAATATTTGGGAAGTTTAGGTATTTTTTTTGCACCTCTAATTACTTTGTTACTCTCCCTAAAATTAACTGGATATGGTGACATATTAATATGTCCGTATAGGAATTGAGAAATGGTAGCCTGTTCCAACTCCCTTAAATTCTTCATAGCTAATTATTCAAAAAGGCCATAAAAAAACCAGCTGGCATCAGTTCAGGTCTAATCTTTCTGGGCTCCCTGTACTTGTGAATTTTTTTTTCCTATATGATCTAACCTTTCTAAGTTATACCACTAAATTATTCTGCTTCCATGGTTAACTTATTTGAGCAAAAGAACACACAAATGAATATATATGACTTTAAAGCTGCTTCCTTGAGGAATTTATGTAATGATGGTAGCTTGGAATAAGTTAAACATCAAATACCACATCTGCAAGATAAGTCAAAATGTTTCAAAAGAATGAATGCATTGTCTATAGGTATATTTTAGATAAAGTATTATAACAGTTAAACTTACATTTTCTTAGGATAGTCCAAATATTTTCAACAGAGGTTATCTTTCTAAATGTGCTTAAGGGGCTGGGGAGATAGCTCACTGGTCTAAGTGCCTGCATGGCAAACAGAAGGACCCAAGTTTGAGTTCTGGTACCAAATGCCATGCCAGCCCCAGAAATCCAGTGCATGACCCCAGCATAGATCCTGGACATGGTGGCCCACACCTGTAATCCTTGCACTGGGGAGCCTGAAACAGGAGGGTTACTATGAGTCTGAATTGCATAGCGAGACCCTGTATCACATAAATAAATAAATAAATAAATAAATAAATAAATAAATAAATAAATAAATAAAAAAAACTAGTGCGCTTAATTTTACAATAAAATGTGAACATAATTCACTCAGCGTTTCTTTTGTTTTTATTTTTATGATTACATAGTATTTACAATAAGACATTAAATGTTTATGTATGTCCTTAAATTCCTTCATATCATGCTAACTGTCCAACTCCATTGAGTCAATTGATAACATTTTGACAACACTTCAGACAAGTTCTATGGTACAAATGTGATAGGAGACAATTTTACTAAGTATTTAAAAATAGTTTGGGAAATGTTTCATTCCTCCATGTGAATAGAAAGCATTACAATATCACAGACATAGTGAAGACTCATGCAGTTTGAAGCTCAGATAAGTTTTTCACAAAATATGTATCCCATTCTTATTTTAAGTGTTACAAATGACATGATTTATGCAACAATCTTTTTTTCATAACTCTTTGCTCTTCCTAATATATAAGATAATAATGTATTCATATTACCTACAGAGTGTAATGTTAATATAATATATAATATTATATAAAATAAATCATATAATAATGTATTTTTTATGTGTTCAGTACAGGATCTACAGGGTATCACTACACAGATCAGACTGGTAGTGATCCTTCTGTTTCAGCCTCCCAAGCACTGGGATTACAGGTATATACTGCCACGCCCAGTCTCAGTTGCTGTCTTAGTGTGCCCCAGGGGCATGCCATGGCACGTTGCCACGGCACGTTGGGGATCAAACCCAGGTCCCCCAGCCTGCCTAAGCAGACACTTAAATCTGCTGAACTATTGAGGAATCTGTTTGAGAATATTAAGTGTGCTTTGATGTTTATGGAGCTATTCAAGGAACATTTTGCTTTATTTGCTTTAAAATAAATATACAGGGGCTGGGGAGATAGCTCCGAGGCACAAGTGCCTGCTGGGCAAGTGCAAGGTCGTGAGTTCGAACCCTGGTCCCACAAAAAATAAATAAATAAATAAATAAATAAATAAACATACAATTCATGTTATATTTTTATTTTTTGGTTCACATATTTTTAAAATTAATGATAAAAAGTTGCATTTAATATCTTAATTTATCTAGATTGGGATGTTGATTATTAATTACATTAAAGTCTACATACTCATCTTGTGTTTCTTTTATCTGTAATACTATTCTATCATCTACAATTTTTTTATACCTGTTTTGAAAATTTGATGCTTATGGAGGCTGGGGGTGTGGGGAGAGATTTGCTAAAGGTGTTTGAAATGAAAGGTCATTTTGAATAGATCCAGAAACACGAACCTTTGACGTGACAAATTCAGTACAGACTCAACTGTGGCCTGAGTATTTGGGAAGGAAATAAAATCTGTCATATACTCAGTGGCATAATAAGCAAATGTTAATTGACGTGCTTTGTTTGAAACACTACCAGGGAGACTCGCAGTGCGCGAGGTTTTCCTGTATAGGCGAGTCAGCAGCATATGCTGGCCCTTGCGGGAAGAGCCATCATGTGGGAGTGCCTTCTGCCATCTGGCGTATGACCCCAGCATCTAAAAGAATCTACAGCTGAGGTGAATGTGTGACTCTATTCAGAGTACTTTGACTGGTCAAGTAGAAAACTTTGTGGTTGACATTTCATGGTGAGGCTGTTTAAATAAAATTTGTTTTATTTTTAAGGATATTTAAGGATATTTTAATAGTTCCAGTGTACCTTCCAGAGAAGAATCACAGAAAAGAAAAAAGAACAACATGAGTTGTTGACACTTTTTCATCACCTGTCAATCTCACTCTCCATGGTGGCTTTTCTCCTGACATAAAGGGAAACTCCTGGGTGTAGAAAAGGAGGTACACTTTAAACATTTATCAGTAGAATGCCAAGGTAACAAGTACTTTGTTTATGAAAGCAGAACAATTATTTGTTGAGCCTTTACGTTACACCAAGGCCATGCCAAGGATCTTACATACATTAGGTCTTCAGATCTACAGCTCCCTTCAACCACTGTCACACATGTAGATCAAAGGGGTGAGTCTCAGTGAGATAAAATAGGGGTGCAGTGCACTGGCTGTGAATTTTACCCAAATATTCTGCGATTTCTACTGTTTTCATATTCTCTATAATTGTGAAAAATAAACAAGAAACCAATGTTCTCTGAAGGACTTTTGTGTGCTGGACACTGTGCTGGAAATTATATCCAATTTTGATATTTAATTTCTATAATTCTGCAAAGGGATTACTACTGTCAGTCAAAATCAGTAATAAGGAAACATACACTAAGGTGGTCACGTTACTTGTGTGAGATCTCGCAGCTAACTCTTTAGTCAGTCACCCTTTCTCTATCGTACCTACAAGGGAAAGAGTTTGAGTTACTTAAAATATACATCTCTTAATCGTGAAAATGACACTAAGGAACAATTATTTTCTTATTTAATGTATTTGATTGCGACAGGGTCTCACTACACAGCTTGGACTCACAGCGATGCTCCTGTTTTCAGCCTCCCCAGTGCTTGGATTGCAGGCATGGGCCAGCAAGCCTGGACTCTGGCTGGCTCAGCCTGCCCTGCGTTGGAGCTGGTGCAGCATGTGGTGCCAGGATCAAACTGCGGCACTTGGGCTAGTCTAAGCTTGGCGAAGCAGGCGCTTTAGTCTGCTGAGCTAACTTGCCTGCTCTGAGGAACAAAATTTTAATGTTAAGGAGTTACTCCTGGTGCTCCACCTTTGTGAATTTTATTTATTTATTTATTTATTTATTTATTTATTTATTTATTTATTTATTTATTTATTTATTTATTGTCTTTTTGAGACAGGGTCTCGCTATGCAGTTGAGGCTGGCCTTGAGCTCACTTTTGTAGCCCAGGCTGGTCTCGATATCACACCAATCCTCTTGCCTCAGCCTCCTGAGTGCTAGGATTACAGGCGTTAGCCACCACGCCCGGCACACCTTTGTGAATTTTTAAATTCTGATGAGAAATAATCATGTGAGACTACCAACCAGTCACTTAAAATTTGAAATTTAAAAGGAACTCCTTTTTTTCTGCCCCCCCCAAAACAAGTCAAATATTCCCACCTTCGTTCTTACTTCAGGAAACATGGGATAACCCTAAAACAGGGAATAAGAGAAAGAGAGAGCATTTATTGTAAACTATGCTAGAGTTCTTCATTGTTCTATTTGGTTTTTCTCTTTCGTGTCAAGAATAATATATGTAAGTTAAACTTTTGGTGAGTTGGCTATGTTTCTCTTAACTATTGCTGGAAACCTGAAGACCTTAGAGATTTTCTTGGTTTTTTTTTTTTTTTTTTTTTTTTAATTCTTTTGTGGGACCAGGGTTCAAACTCAGGACGTTGCACTTCCCAGGCAGGCACTTGTGCCACAGAGCTATCTCCCCAGCCTCGAGATTTTCATTTTCTTATTGCTACTACTACTTGATCTCTTAGGAAATTCACCCTGTGCTGTTGTATTCATTTTCTTGCTGTCACCTGCATGAATGCTGTCTTGTTATTGTTTGTTTATTTGTTTTTCACCTTCTTTATTCCCAGGACAAAAAAAGCAGGCAAGGGTGGTGATCATCTATTTTTGCCCAGGGTTAGAATAGGCATGTAAGAAAGGTATTCTTTAAAAATATTAGTTCTTCAAGGGCCAGAGAGATAGCTCAGTGAAATAAGTGCAAGGTCTTGAGTTTAATCGCTGGTACCACAAGAAAAAAAAAAAAAAAAGAAAAAGAGGATATTAGTTCTTCATCTTCATTTTAATACTGCATCTGTAGGTTGACATGGATATTCAAAGTTGCTGCTCTTAAGAGCAGCTATATTGCATATAAGATCAGTGTTGTAGTAAGAACTTTAACAGAAAGCAGAAATTTTTAGTTTTACACAAAAGTATCACAAACAATATATATTTCATTAATATATGAAAGAAATGGAATGTCTGATTAATAAAATAGTTGAAAAGCATTTATGGAAGTAAATATCCACTTAACATAAAATTGAACAAATGAGAATAAAATAATTTCTTTTTAAAAAAATATTTTCTTAATCTAATATAAAGTTTATAAAAAGCCTAAAGTAAGCATCATATTTAAGTGTGAAATGTTGAAAATATTCTCCTTTATATTGGGAGGAAGTAAAAACTTCTCTCATGGAAATTGCTAAGTATTCTATGCAAAAAATTAAAATTTATATGAATTTGTCAAAAATATATATGAAAAGGATATGAAAAAGTAAAAGGGACACTATGCTTTCATTTGTACAAAATACTCAGTACTATATGCCTAATGTTTCTGCAATCATTCTTGTAGGTTTACTTTTTTCAACAGAACTTCATAGATATATTTGGGATTAATGCTATTTCTGTGATCATAGATGGCAGAAATCAAGCATGATATTCTGATAATCTAAAAGTCAACTGTACCACACACATAGGAAATATGTTTTCTTCTCTGAAATACAATGATACTTTGGCATGGTAAATACTTAGAAAATTATGGGAATTTCTCTGTACCTTTAATTTAAAATACTTTTGGGCTCTTCTCTGAGTAAATTTTAGAGATGGGAAGGATTTTAAAAAGCATTTTATATCTCTTAAGTGAGAGAGTTGAAACCTCATGGATTAAATAATTTATCCCATGCACAACCAAACCTTCCTATACATTTTCAGCCAAGATCTTTTAATTCTGCACATGAAATCCTGTGACTTAAAATACACTAAAAAAAGAAATACATTGACTTAAATAGTTATTTTAAACCAAAAACCCCATTCCTAATAACCTGAGGATTCCACAAAGATTCTGTAGAGATTCTCTGGAGAAAACTACCATCTGCATAAGCAGATGTAAGCTGTGGTATGCTATGTCTTTAGGTCAAGCCCCTTTACATCACTAAAAATGATTGTCAGATATTTAAATTTAGTTCTTCATAAATGACAAGTTTTGATAATGCAATAATTTAAAAATTGTCTGAATTGTCATAGCCTATATAATCATCATTAAAATTTTTTCTCTAATGAAAAATGTAAATATTTCCATGTCCTTGATAGTAGATTTTGAGAAGTTCATTGGAAGCCTAGATAAGGAATTTGTGAACCTGAAATCTATTGTGATGTGTAGTAATTAATGTTTTCTGTAGCTCTACTCTCAAGATGCCATTACATATTCTATGCACAAGTGACATTTAAAGCCCTGGATTGTTATATATTAGAATAAAGACTTTAAGAAGGGAACGTGACAACAGTGGTGTAATCATGATATGATTTGATACATTTGTGAACATAGAGTAATGATGTGATCAAAATTATGTGGGCAGGGTGGAGGTTGATCAGTTCTTCTTGAACTTGTATGGGAGTGGATGAAAAGGCCCAAGAAGTGTGCCCTGTTCTAAGGAAGCCCCATTGGAAACTCATATCATTGAGCTTCTTACCATCTGTCAAGGCATTCATCCTAGTGGGCAAAGTTAAGCTGCATGAAACTCTGACAGGCAGCTATTGGTAGGTTTTTATGTAAGTGAAGGAAAAGACAGAATGAAACTAAACACAAAATAGTCCTGGAAAAGTTAACCATTTCTTAAATTTGCTCTTTTAACTAGTAACTGGAAGAACTGGACCTAATTTCAGCTCTTTCATGATGCAGAACCAATATTGTTTCCCGACTACTTCCTGCAGATACACAAATAAACACTTCTTATAGGTGAGAGAAATATTTGAGATTTGAGGCCACATTTTCACAAGTTGAAAGCTTTGACATCATTGTGAATGCAAGCTTACGGGGCCCACATCAAACTATGAGGCTTTGGGGGCACAGCTAGACACAAGTCATAACTGTTGGAATGGTTTCTTGTGGTCTCTTGCTATTTTTAAGAAACTTTCTTTTATGATCACTAAATGTAATACTCTCTGTATCTGTGATTCTACCCTGACATTGAGTATTCCCATACATTATTCTGATGCTTATATTTCCCAATCTCCTGAATATCTGTTTCAGTTTGTTTCATCTATTCCATTTCTTTCCTGTGTTGGGCATTCATGGTTTCCATTATTTTCCTAAGCTTCTCAGTTATTATTGAATCTGTATCTGTTCTAGAGTCACCAGCCATGTCTTGTGTGTGTGTGTGTGTGTGTGTGTGTGTGTGTGTGTGTGTGTGTGCAGGGTCTCACTATGCAGCTCTGACTCATAGTGATTCTCCTGTTTCCTGCCTCCCAAGTTCTGGTATTACATGTGCGTGCCACCACACTCAGAATCCATTGCCGGCTCAGTGTGCCCAATAGTGGGGCCAGCACAGCAGGCGGGGCCAAGGAATAGAACCCTGGACCCTGTGCTTCCCTAAGCAAGCACTTAGTCCACTGAGCTATACTGCTGGCCCACTAACCATGTCTTTCATTATGTTCACCAGCTCTGTAATTATCTGAGAAATTATTTCTGATTTTTTCCTACAGCCTCATTCATTTGTTTTGCACTTCCACTGTCACCACCTCCAAGAGTCTAAGGAGACTTTTGACTGCCCTCTGGATTTGCCATTTGGTTAGCTATATGTTTGGAATTCTTGTTTAAATGTCTTCTCATTTTCATTTTTTTTTAGCTTAATGCTTGGGTTTATCTTTGTAAAAAAAAAAAAAAATCTATGGCCAGCAGCTTTATTGCTAGTATTTAGAACCCTTAGGAAATGACTACAGTGTCTTCTAAGTGTAGCTGGTTTTGGGGTTTTGAATCTATTGCAAGATCCTACCTCTAACTTATTGGGGCTGTGAAGTTGCTGCCTGTTTGGCCAGCCCCTGGTTCTTGGCACTGGCCTATAATATTTTTATGATACTTAAGCAATCTTAATTCTGACATATGAGGAAGAACAACTGGTTGGGAGAATTATGTCACTTTGGGAAAGGTGGTAGAAGCAACAAAATAGTAGACTCAAACAGCCTAGAAAATGACAAACAGGTGATTAGTAATTTGCCACCTTTAGCTATGTTAAACAAACTTGTGGTTATACAGCAAAACCTAAAACAAACCAGAAAAAGGTATGCATTAAATATACCTTCAATATTGAAATTTTACCCTCAGGAGAAAATTTAAAATGAGTTGGGGGGGATAAGGAGAAGGAGGAGAAGAAGAAAGGAGGAGAGAGAGAAGGAGAAGACAAGATTAGAAGAAGCAAGGCTGGAGGACAAACAAGGATCACAAATTTTGGAAAACAGATGAGGAAGACAAGTGGGAAATAGAGAAAGGAAAAATAAAAATAAGAAAAATTCAGAATGAAAACAGCAACAAAAAAGCTAGAAACTATGCTCATACTTACATAAAATAAGAGTAAGTTATGAAGAAAGAAACTAAAACAAAATAAAAACAAGAAAAATGAAAAGAATCAAAGGAAAAATATTCATTTGAAGCTGTGTCTATGATGTCACTGGTATACACCCAGTGTGCACATGGGTGGTGTCCCTGTGGGAAGACGCAGTCCTGATCTGAGTCGATCAGTCCCACCAAGTTAGGGGCAGCTTCACGACTGGGTTGGCACACCTCTCAGTGACCTTTCCATTGAAGCTGAGGCTGGTTTCTGGCTGGTAGGCTGGATCCAGACCCATGTGCCCTGCAACAGTCCATGTGCCTTTTGCCAGCTTGAACTCAGCTGAGAGGTGCTAGATGGAGCCCACAGTTGCTCTACACTCTGAGCTCAGCTGGCCTTGCTCCAAGATGCTCCTGGCCAGGTGTCCTCTCCCTCACCATGTCTGAACCCAAAAACCTCACCAGCCACTGCAGTGCTCTTTACCCACTGTTCTCTTCCACTGGTGTGGTTCTCTATGGAAGCCTCTAGAGTCACCAGTAGTCACCATGTATCTGCAGGTTCAAGTTGACCTGCCCAGTTAGTGAGTCTGGGTCCAGGGACAAAGCCCTGCCTGCTGCCACCTCCTCTTCAATAGAATTTTTTTTCTTCATTGCTGCCACAGGCTTGAATACAGACTTCAGATCCTTTCTGGGTCTAGGGAACCCCTTCCCTCCTTCTATTTCTCACTTTGTTATAACTCAGTGTCTAGAGAGAAAATCTCAGAGAGTCTCTTTTTTGCTGCTCACCAATCTGCCATCTTCTCAGAAGTCTCCATATTACCATTTAAATTTTTTTCATGTTAATCTTTTTCATTTGCTATGGATTTCATAATAATGTGCATTTGCTTAACTGTCTTCTACTATTTTTCTCAATGTTTTCTTTTTCTTCCTAGGTTTTTTTTTTTTTTTTTTTTTTTTTTTTTTTTTTTTTTTTTTTTTTTTTTTTTTTTCTTTGTTTTTTTTTTTTTTTTTTTTTTTTAATTGTGGGACCAGCGTTTGAACTCATAACCTTGCATTTACCAGGCAGGCACTTGTGCCACGGAGTTATCTCCCCAGCCCCTTTCTTCCTAGTTTTGAAAATGAGAACATAGTATTTTGTACTTGTTGTTCCACTTTCATTTCATCAGAAAATTTCATATCAGTCTTTCAACAGTAATCTAATTGAGCCAATGTTCATATGAAGAAAAACATTTTTCATCAACATTTTCTATGATGTGATTTATAGATTTCTTTTAAATGAATTTTCGGCTCAGCCTGCCCTGGGGGCAGGGCTGGTCCAGCACTTCATCCTGGGGATTGAACCAGTCCCTAGCCTTGCCTAAGCACTTTAGTCTGGCGAGCTCTCTTGCTGCCCCTTTGTAGATATTTATATTGAACCCTGATTGACTGTCAATGAACTATATGAATATAATGTTTAATAAACTTTTTAGAAATGTAAATGAAAATAAACATCTATCTTATTTCTGAGAAACTGTTTCCAGCACACAGTGAAATATTGTAATACAAGGCATTTTGCTTATGTCTTCATTTATTATTTACAATTCTATCTAAAGAAAATATACTTTTAGCCATTTAAAAAGAATTAATTAAAAGTTGGTCAAGAACATTATCAAATATAAATGAAATATTATAAAGATTTCCTAAATATTCTGGAAATTTTACACTCCTTTTTGGACATACTCAATTTATGTAATAAAGCATACTGGGATACTCCATTAATACACAAACTTAAATTTTAAAAATAAATGAAAAATCTAAGTTCTATAGCATCTTCAATTTAAACTGATTAAAAAGAGTTTCCTACTGAAAAGTTTGGTTATATACAATTCTTCTTACTTAAATGGAAGTTTAGATTGTGTATGAAAATGGGTGTCTGATTTAATAAAACTTGTATTCAAGTGATTGCTTCATTTCTTCTAAATCAATTATATAAATACTTAGAAATTATTGTGTTCGAAGTATCTGAAATGTAAAATCTAAATTTTATTATTGTTTACTCAAGATTTCAAAGTTAGATACACTGATATTGTTTATTTTATTAACTACTACTGATTGTAAAAATTGTTTTGTGAAGCATTTTTTATAAAAGTTATTTTTATGTAACAAGAAGAATGCAACATTAACACAAAGTGAACATATATTTTGTGTTTAAACTAATAATGACATCCTTTTCCTCTCAATTCTCTACTTCAACTGGATCCTTTTACTTTTTTACAACAGGCTGAATTAAATGACCGAAGCGACCCTTTTACAAGACACAGTACGAAAGTCCCATCAGGTGCTAAGGAAGAGGTTTTCTCTAAGTACATTGGGTGGAGAGTTGCCAGTGCACTCTCCAAGCTGTTGTTTCCACCTCTTGATGTGCATGAGCTTCTTTTAAAGAAACCAGCAGCAAAACAGGATCAAGTGAAATATCTGATTAGAAAACAGGAATCCATGAGGAAGAGAGTTCCACATTTTACTGTAAGGTAAGTCAAGTGCTATTCTATTATTTTAATGCATTATACTTAAAAATCACAAGATTTATGGAAAATAATTTCACATTATTTAATTCAGTTTCTCTTCTTTAGCTCAAAGTTTGACTGTGTTACCTCCTAAACAGTTTATCCTGAGCAACAACAAAAAAAAGTTTATCCTGAGCAAGATATTACCTTTTCAGAAATTGTTTTCCCAAGGACAAAAGGGGTAGTATATAATACACAGCAAAGTTAATGTAATTCTTGTGAGAATAATATTAGATGAAAAATTGTCTTTTTCAATATTTAACATTTTAAGGTTGAATTTCCTCAATACATAGGTATGTAGATACATATTTAATGTGTATTTAATGCATTTTAGAATTTTGAATATAATGTTTCCAATAAGTGGTAAATATGTAGATATTTATTGCATTGTATATTTAAGTCCCTTTAAAATGTCTTTAAATTTATGCCTAAGGATTTCAGAAAGCTTTGTATGTAAGGAAAGATTTATTGAAGAGAATGTTTTTATAATTTTCTTCAGCTTCTTAGAATCTTTGTTACCACTTAAGACATTTTGATATTTTTCATACTGACTCTCTTCTAGAAGATTACAAAAATAGAGAAAAAATCACTCTGTTGTATAAATCAGGCTACTTTTACATTTGTAAAACTTTCATCAAAGTTTTATTTAAGATTGAAAGCTTTTGTTCTTCAGCCCAATTCATTTAAATAATATATTGTGTAGTGTACAGTCTGCCAAAATATACAAATCAACAAAAGAATTGTGTTGTGTAAAATCTGAGTACTAAATTTATCGAGACATCATGAAATTAATAAGTTTCCTTTGGTTGCTACAGTTACAAGTGGTGCTCAAAGTGGTGGGCAGGCGCTTCCAGGCATTTGTTAGTACAGCAAAACAGTAAAGCCTGTATACATTTTTTTTGCAGACTCTATACTTCTTTCTGTTGATTTTTAAACAAACAGAATGTAGTCAGAACTCTTGATATTTCGAACAATTCATTTTTGGATGCTATGCTTAGCAATGTGTTTGTGTTAGATTGAAATTGATAGCTGTAAGATTGTATTTTCATATCTATTTTACCTTTCCTGATTTCCTTTATTATTTTTTTTAAATTGCATCCCCTGTATCTTGTCCAGGGCTTAGAAATGATATTTGTATCTTCTTACATCTAAATAGTTTATTTTTGGACTAGAGGAACTGAATCCATGGAGTAAGCTTAGCTGGTCTAAGTAGCTGCTGATAATGTATCTATAAATGTAGATATAACAGTGCATTTTACTTATATTATTGAACATATATTTTCTCACATACTTATTTTTTGGTTGATTAAATTATTTTAGTATTAAAATGTCAATTAAATTTTAAAAAATATATTCTTTTTCTATAAATGGGAAGTAATTTGGATGAATATAAAAATCATTACTGAAAGTCATTTACCCTTTTGTAGTTATCACGTGTTTACTAACGTGCTTGAAAAGTCTTTACTGTAAAAGGTATTATATACTTTCATGTTATTTGTAGGATCACCTCTTTTTCTGCTGACAAAAAGAACTTTTATCATATTTTCTCAAGCTTTTCATTAAAAATGCATCTGAATTCTATCCTCTAAACGCGTAGCAAGCAAACCTCCCTAGTGACAGCACCCCACATGCCTGCGTTCCCTTCATTCCGTCCTGCCCTAGGCAACAGCATCAGTAATTCCTCTGCACCCTTTCTGGGTAAATAGAATGCCTACGTGTGAAAGTATCCATAAAATATACATCTAAAAAATTGTATTTCTAAATTTCTCTCTGTTTTATGTGAAAGCATGTTAAAATACTACTTATAACTTTTAATTTTTTTGTTTAGCCCCATCATATTAAAAAGGAAATTCTGCTATCGTGTTCAATTTTAATGCCATGAGATGTTTCTTTAGCATGAATTTAAACAATTTATTAAACTAGCTTTTTATTGTTTGGCATTTGGGTCGTTTTAGATTGCTGCTATAGATAGGGCCACAAAAAGTTATTCCTTTCAACCTTTCTTCTAATCCAGGTGGGAGAATGCCTGCAAAATAATATTATAAAGTGTGGCTTCTGGGTGAACCTGTTATGGCTTTGAGATGTTGGGAGATATTTCTAAACTGACCGTCATTAGGATGCATGCAAATTTATACTTCCATCATAAACATGAAGGCGTAGACAAGAATTTAAGTTTTAACTCAGTGTTTCAAAATATTGTCTAATTCTAACAACAGCTTCTTCATATGTTCACCTCACTTTGAAATTTTAAATTAATTTCAAAAATTAAACATTGCCATGATTTTGAGAATATCCCCAACCTTATGGCATGCATTTACTCATTTATTTTTATTCTTATTTTTAAAGAGATTAAGAAACGGTAAAACAAAGCAAAAAGAACATTAGAAAAATACAGAATTTCAGTAAACAAAATAACAGGAATTTGACAATGCTTCTCATAGTATCTATTATCTTCAAGTTAGATTTAGATCTATTATCTTCAAATTAGTTGTTTACGTTGCCAAACATAAACATGCAAAATTGGAGAAAAAAGAAAAGAAAAAGAAAAATTTAAGCATTAACTGATCCTAAAAATAAAGTAGCAGAAATCAGCAGCACAATGATCCAAGCTATAATAAATATATCTTTTCCTCTCTTTCTTTTGTCCTTTTCCTTATCCAGGCATTTCCTTCCCATTGAAGAAATTCATTCCCTTTCACAGTATCTGTTGTACCATTCAGATTTTATTTACTCTTTCAAGTTCTTACACTAGTGAGACAACATGTTTACACATGTGGTTCTGATTTATTTCACTTACAAGTATGGTCTTTAGTTGCATCCATTTACCTCTAAAAACCTTTGTATAGCTGAGAAATACTCCATTGTGCAAAAATATCACATCTGAAAAATCTATTTCTTAGTTGATGGGGTTTGAGTTGCTTCTAAGTTTTAACTATGGCAAATTGTGCTGCTATAAGCATGGGAAAGCATAGATAAATGTGGTATGATGTTTTCAATTCACTTGGAAAAATACCTTGGAGAGAAATAACTGGGTTGAATGAAACTTCTAACCCTAGCTTTCTGAGGAATCTCCACACTGATTTCCATAGTGGTTGTATCAGCCTGCACTCCCACCAATAGTGGAGAAGGGTTCCTTTTCCCCACACTTTTCCCTGTATTTAAGTGCTTGCCCTGTTTGGTGGTTCCTTTCTGCTGTTGTGGTCATTTTGGTCTCTTTCTAGAGTATCTGTCAGTGCTCTTTATATGGTTGATTTGGTGCTCATGAATTTAATTTGTTCAGTCATTGTTTATCATGGAAGCATCTCACCTATCTCTTAAATTTAATAGACAATTTCCCAGGGTACATCAATCTGAGTTGAAATTGTTTTCTTGAAATACTTTACTGAAACACTTCACTTCAAGCTCTTATTTGATGGCTTGTGTTGAGCAATTTTCTATGACACTGATGGGCTTCCCATTATAAGTGATCTGTTTCTTTCCTCTAACAGCTTTTAATATTGTGTTCTTTTGCTGACTCTCTGGAATCTTTATTATTATTATTATTATTTTTATTTTTTTATTTTATTTATTTATTTATTTTTTTTGCGGGACTGGAGTTCAAACTCACGACCTTGCACTTGCCAGGGAGGCACTTGTGCCACGGAGCTATCTCCCTGGCCCCAGGAATCTTCATTATTATGTTGCTTGATGAAGATTTACTTTGATTATAACTAATTATAGTTCTATATACTTCCCTTAACTGTGTGTCAGATTCTTTTCCCATGCTTGTAAAATTTTCTACTACTACTACTACTACTACAACTAATCTTTTTATTTCACTTGTGCTGACTCCTAAGGTTTCATTAATAGCTGTGAGTCTTTTTTTTTTTTTTTTATCATCTTGCAGCGGTTACACTGTTATTTCTTGGACCCTTGTTATTTTTAAGAGATCTTGCCTTTCAGTTCACTAGCTACAGTGCTGTCTTTAAGGTGTGAAATTCTATCTTCAATTTTTTTAAGTGGTTTTGCCAACTTTCTGTGTAATTATTAATTTCCTGGATATTTCATGTATTATAGTTCTTTCTTATATTGTTTGCTCAATGTTTCCATCATTTTCCTATTCTTTTCTATTTTTTTTTTCTAATCTATGTGTTCTTTAGATGTGTTGAGCAATTCTTTCATGGTTTTTTTTTTAATCTTTTTACGTAGGAGATTATATCTAATCCAATTTCTTTTATAGCATAATGGAGTTATTTATTTACTTCAGTTGCTGTCATGTCAGAAATTTCAGATGTGTGACTTCCAATTTCTTTTGACTTTGTCTCCTGGACTTGTTCTGGGTGTGCTGGACATATGAGATTGCCTTTTTCTCTTTCATTTTGACATTTTTTTAAGCTTACAATGCTCACCAGGACTTTAGTAGTGATGATAGTGAAATAGGGTTTGGGTGAGCAAGGCTACCACAACAGTGGAAGGGGAGGGGAGAGTTCTCAAGGTTCCTACTACTGGTGGGAGAAGTGGCCCTAGCTTAGTTTCAGCTAAGCCAAACTCTGCCAATGGTTGGGGGAGGTGCTAGTGGAACGTGCCTCAGGTATCCATAATTTTCTGTGTCTGCCTGCCCACTATAATGGTTTGAGAAGCCACTGTAGCTCAGCAGAGATCTTGTGAGTGACAGTAGGCCATAAATGTACTTTTTGCCAAGTAGGCCCTTAGTCTGCTGAGCTGTCTTATTGGCCTGTAAATCAATTTTGAGAAAGAACAAAGCTGTAATCAATACAATAGTGGTTTCCAAATATATTATAAAACTACTATAATTAAAATTGCATAGTATAAGCATATAAAGAGAGATGTAGACAAATAGAATGAAACAGAGTTCAGAAATATATTCATGTGGTCACTTGACCTTTAGAAGTGATGCGAAAAATAGATATGGGCAAAAAGCAAGCTAGTAGGTGCTGAGAAAACTATATCCACATAAAAAATAATGAAGTTGAACACTAATCTTTCATTATATATAAATTAATCAACTTAAAATGTGTCAAAAACTTAAATATAAGACAAAACATAAAAGTTTCATGAGAAAACATTGGACAATCTTCATAACATTTTTCTTTTAGGAATTTCTTGAATATGACACTAAAAGCATAATAAGAATAAGCAAACAAGTTGGATTATGTCAGACCAAAATCTTCTGTAGTGCAAATTAAAAAATGAAAAAGCATTCTACACAATGGGTGAGTGTATTTTCAAACCATCTATATGAAAGAGTTCAACTCTACCACACATAAGGACACCAACAGCTCAACTGCAAATCAAATTTTAAATAAAATAGTAACCTACTTTAAAAATAGATTAGAATATTAAATAGACATTTTTCCAGAGAAGATTTATAACTGGCAATGTGTATAACACAAATGCTCAAGATTACTGATGATCATTTAGAGGGAGAGAATGACCTTGGGTGGTGATAGTCAGTGGACAGGAAGATCACATGGAAGGGAACCAATGCATCCCACTTGGCTGGCAATCAGCAGCAAAGTCCCAGATCTTCTAGGAGACCATTACGCTTACGGTCCAGCCCAGCTGCCAACCATATGGCTCCATGAATGAGTTCAGCTAATATGATACTAAAGACTACAAAGCAATCCCAGCCTCCCTGCACAATTCCTGACTGATGAATGTGGGACAAGAGATGTTTATTGTTTTAAGTCACTATGTTTTGAGATGGATTCTGAAGCAACTATGTGTGATTACACAGAAACTTTCTTAGTTAAAATAGTTTAGTAGCAGTTTGCCGGTTGGTTCCTCTTGCCAAAAATTGATCTAAAGTTTTTGCATCAGTTAGTCCAAAATGAGTTTGGTTTATAATTGTGTTTACTTGGTTTCTTTTTTGTCAGATGTCCATATTATACTTTAAATAGTCCTATCTGTTTTTATGGAAGAAAGTAATTTGGGATGTTCTATTTCAATCACTTTTTTTTTTGCAGCAGCAGCAGCAGGGATTGAACTCAGGACCCTGTGCTTGCCAGGAAAGCACTTATTCTACTGAGCTATCTCCCTGGCTTGAGATGTTCCATTTCAGATATGATTTGGGATGGTCTATTTTTTTAAGATAGTACAAAACTCTCTCTTAAACTATTAGTACAGTATGTTTCTTTCAAAGTTAATTCTTTATTATTTTTCTGTTTTCTATGGTGCTCTACAAGGTGTGCCTTCAGCCAGAATGCACTCATATGGGCAGACTGAGTTCTGGTTGTTTGAAGTGTCTAGCATAAAGGTACCCCAAGTGTCAGTCCTGGGTATTAGTCTGTCTAGATCTTTCTATTTTTCAAAGGTAGGGCTAGGGAGATAGCTCCGTGGCACAAGTGCCTGCCTGGCAAGTGCAGGGTTGTGAGTTCAAACCCCAGTCCTGCCAAAAAGAAATATTTTTCAAAGATAAGTTTTAACACATTATGATTTTCTTTATTGTTGTTGTTGTTATTGTTATTATTATTTTGGTGGGTACCAGGGATCGAACTGAGGATCTTGCACTTGCCAGGCAGATGCTTGCCACTGAGCTATTTCTCTGTCCCTCCTTTAGTGTTATTTATTTAATCACATTTTCACAATTTATTTGGTTATGACTAGATATGGCTCCTATAATAAACTTTCTCTTTTTGATTTGCTTCCTAGTTAGTCTCACTTTTTCCTGCTTGTGTTTGTCCTTTTAATTCACTTTAAGTGGTTTAATGTTTTTACACTTTTAAACAGGTTATTTATTTATTTATTTATTTATTTATTTATTTGGTACACGGTCTCACTGCACAGTTCAGCCTCTCGGTGGTTCTCCTGTCTTGGCCTCCCTAGCACTGGGGTCATAAGCATGCACACCACACCTGGTTTTGTTTGCTGGCATGGCATGGGGCCAGCATGCATGTGGGATGGGCGATCTAACAGATAGGGATTCTAACCAGGTCCTTGTGCTTGCCAGGCAGGTACCTAGATGGTTGAGCTATCTTTCTGGCTCTGTTCTTATACTTGTCAATTATTTTTTTTCAGTAATCTATCTTTCGAATTCTAACTTACATATTTTTATTATATATATATATATATGTATATATATATATATATATATATATTCAAGTTATATTATTTCATTCCTCTTAGATATTGGGATTTACATAGTAATTTCTTCAAGAATATATTAAATCGTTTGGAAAACTTTCATTCTTGGCATTTGTGCAAGTTATCATTTAAGTTTCAAAAATATGGGGGTGTTAGTTCCAGGAGGAATACTTACTGCAAGTATAATAATTGATTATTACATGGCTAGCAGCCAGGATTTTTCCCCAAAAGGTTGACAAAAATGCTTGAAATAAATTTTAACAAAATTTTAACCTTTTTGTTTTAAGAATTCTCAAATCAATGGGAAGATATTTATATTTGGGACTAAGGATTGTGCAGCCTGAGGCTTAGTTTTCTCATATAGAGAAATAAATATTACAAGAATACATCGGTACATGTCATACATTTTTATAAATTTAGCAGTCAGGTTACCTCAGTCTTGAGAAAGCATCCTGCCTGGATATTGTGGGTTATTGGTTGTAGGCAAGTCTGTGGCTTGCAACTTTGTAAAAGTATAAATAAATACAGACTCTTACTATTGTTCAGGCGGTTCATCTCGCCACTCAGGCAGATGGGCTACCACCCAAGCCAAAAAATAAAAAATAAAAATAAAAAAATAAAAAAATTATAACATAATTAAGCACAACAAAAGTGCTAGCTTGGCAGCATCCACCTCCGGTAGCACGTGCTGTGCAGGCCTTGTACGGTGCCCACCCCTGAAACCAGGCATGGTGGCACACGCCTGTACTCCCAGCACTGGAGAGGCTCTGATAGGAGGATCCCTACAAATTGGAGCTGCGTAGTGAGATCCTGTACAAGATACATTTAAAATAAATAAATAAATGTTAGAGAATATCATGCACATATGCCAACTCTCCATTCTGAATGTAGTCCTTACATTCTATAAACATGTGCCAATAAGGAAATTAAATTAAATGATTGATTTATTAAATAAACTGCAGTAAATTTAATTTTTCTCATTGTGTGGCTCTCTGTTGAATCACCAGTTTCGTCGCCAGCTGTTTTTCTTTAGTTCTGCCGCTTCTTCCAAGGCCACACAAATTTCTGGAACTAATCAGCATCTGTACATGTAGATGAACCACAGAACTAAGCACAATTAGGTCCTTTAAATTCCACTCAGCCTATCGCTTCTGAACAGTGTGTATTTACAGCATCACTTCACCAATATTTTTTAAAACCAAGAATGCCTAGAAATCTCTATTATATAATAAAAAATGAAAAAAGAAAGCAAGGCCACCATCTGAGGACTCATAAAATATGGGATGCATTTAAAAGGTAAGAGGATAAAAAATTTCAGATATGTTTCTTTATTGCCTTGGAACATTATAGCATTTCTATTTCTGTGTAAAGCTATGAGAGTTAACTAGGAAGGAGAAAAGAACGGAAGCATCCTTACTGATGAATTATGAGCTAAAAAGCAAGATCTATAATTCTTTTCCAGAAATGTTTTGAGTTTTTGAAGTATAAATTATTTGAAAAATTGAATTGTATTTTTATCTTATAAATTCTTTGAAAAGAAGAGTGTTGTCTTTTATATGCTTATAGGCATATATTTTTCTCTGCATGACTTACAGGTTTAATTGCTTTATGTAAATTTTCAAAGCACTTGATCACTTTGTCTCTGGATATCGATTTTTCTTTTGATTTAAGTGAATGTAATACACCACTGGTTGCATCTTTTTCCCTCTGAACTTCTTTTTTTTTTTTTTTGCCTTTTTGAGACAGGGTCTCAGTATGCAGTTCAGGCTGGCCTTGAGCTCACTTTTGTAGCCGAGGCTGGTCTCGAACTCACACCGATCCTCCTGCCTCAGCCTCCCGAGTGCTGGGATTACAGGCGTGCGCCACCACGCCCGGCTTGAACTTCTTTTTAAATGAAGAAATTGTTATAGATCTTTGCTATGCCATACAAACTACAGCCACAAAAATAGATATACAATATTTCCTCTTCAAAGCATAGTTGTTGTTCTTCCTCCTTTTTGTGGAAAACTACCTTAATGTCGAATCCTGAAGACCAAACACCTTAAGAACCAGCTTTCATATGCATAATGCTTTTGCTCTTATGTTTCTTATAGGCTTATTTTCTAAGCTTTATTCTTGAATCTCTAAGAACTCACAAATAATTAATTATTTCATGTATATAAAGAGTAGGACAACACAGCCTTGAAACTTCATCTGTAGTCATGCTTAGCTGCTCAGAGTTTTGTGTTAAAACATTTTGTCAAACCAGTACCTAATGGGTGAAAAATCCTAGTAAACTAGCAAAACTGGACCGAGAACCTGTTGTTGTCTAGGCAAGATGTTTTACAGTTTGATTTATTTTTTATAAGCAGAATGGTCTTCCTCTGTGGCTACTTTTAGAAAAGGAGCTAGCTACAAAACAGTGTAATTAGGATTAAGTAATATTTACCAAACGGTGGCAAATATTAAAGGTAAATGCTACAAGTTCCATGAGACAGGGTAAGGAATAGGCTTTATTGGAGAGACCTAAGGAAACAGTGGTTTCTTATTAACTCATTGAGAGAGGTGCTGGAGTCTGGGAGGTGATTGGAGATTTCTTGGGTTTTGGGGTCAAGAAAAGGAATGCCCCCTCACTGATGCTCTACCCTCCTGTAATTCTTTTTAATGGAAAGATAAATATTGTTTCAAATTTTTATGTATTTGATACACAATATCTCTACCCAGTTCAGACTAGCAGGGCCAGGAGCGTGTGCCCAAGGTTCTAGGGTGGCTTGGTGTGCAGTACCAGAGTTCAAACTCCGGTCTTCACTCCTGCCAGACAGGCACTCAGATGTCTCAGCTATCTTCCCAGCCCTGGAAAGATAAATATTTTTGATTTTGTTGCCAAACCATTAGGGATTTGGGAACACAGGTGGATAAGGAATGCTGGAAACAGGAGTTCAGAAGCCAGAGCCTTTGGGAAGCACCCATCCTGTTTGTAAAAGGAAGACAGTAGGACCTTTATGACGTTGAGTTTAGAAGAACTCCACCAAGTGAGAGAGTTTTTGGGCCTCTAGCTTTAAATACCAAGTTGTCAGACAATCCTAGATAAATAATTCTCTTGACCATGACAAGTTAGTGCATTTTATAAACTAGGCACCATGTATGCACTTTCCTTAGAGGCGGGCATGATTTCACCCCTCTATTTAAAATATATTCTGGAGTCTTTGAAATGTAAAGTGATTTGTGAAATATTCACAGCCATGAAGTTTGGATTTAAATTTAAGGGAAGACAGCTTTTCTCTTGAATCCATTGTGCTTTTCCCTTGTTCCTCATGTGGGTTTGCTCAGATTTCAAAGCCTTGAGCACATTCTGAAAACAAATTTTATCTTCAGACTAAATTAAATTTTTTTCCAATTTCTGACTTTTGATTTTTAGATTTTTTTTTGGGGGGGGGACCAGGGATTGAACTCAGGCCCTTGCATTTGCCAGATGAGCACTTATTCTACTGAGCTAACTCCCCAGCCCTAGAACATAATTTTGATTAGAGAATTTTATTACTCCAAAGCTCTCCTCATTCCTTGTTATTATTGTGCTAGGAATTTAAATAGCACTTCCTAGAAAATGAGGAGGATTTTGGTAAAAATCAATGGGAGAGTTTAAAAAAGAAAAAGCCCTAAACCTGATTTGACTTATTATTTAGCCTTACCTGGTTGACTGCGTCTACACTCACTAATAAAATGCCTGAAGCAAATCTGTCTAGATCCACCTCATACAAGGAATGAAAAGTGGTTATGTTTTTATTAACACACAATAATTTCACCTTGGTTTATGTGTCTGTTTTTGTGTCAGTTCCGTTCTGCTTTGGTTAAAATACTGAATGTGGCAGGATAAAAAAAGGAAGAAGGAAAGGGGAAAAAAAGAAAAAGCAAAAGAAAAATAACAAAAACCTGATTTTAATATCTTACATTAGTAACAGTATAAACCTTTATAATTATTCTATATTTTCTATACATATGTCTATTGTAGAATTTAATTATGAATTAGATATAATAAAAATAACAATGATGAATAGTAAAATATAAACAAGTAATACAATGGTTATAACATGCTATAATAAAATAATTCAAAAATTATTTAAATCCCTTGATACCTAGCTTTTCTATTTGATTTTGGGTAGGTTGCTTAACTTCTCTGAGGTGTAGGGATCTAACCTCTAAAAAAAAATTAAAAGCTTTGTAATTCTCTTAATTTTTTCATGGATAGAAATACTGTAGGTAAAGATCTTGGGTATGTTAGTTCCCTGTCTGTTTTTAATATAATTTGGTAGATTGCCTTAAGTCATTTATTTTCTCCAGAGCATAAATTTTAATTTCTACTGTAACAAAATTGTAATAAACTGTTAAGACTTGCATTTTTTATTTTAGCTCCCCCCCGCCCCCCGTGTTTCGGACAGGGTCTACAGGGTCTACAGAATCTCACTACATAGATCAGACTCGGAGTGCTTCTCATGTTTTCGGCCTCCCAAGTGCTGGGATTACAGGTGTGTGCCACCATGCCCAGTCTCTCAGCATGTCCCAGGGGTGGGGCTAGTACAGCATACTGGGGATCAAACCCCAGCTGCTGCACTTTGCCTAAACAGGTGGGTGCTTCAGTCTGCTAAGTTATGAGACAGGCCCAAGGCTTATATTCTTAGTCCCTGCACTGTTTTGCTTTTATTTAGCTTTGAATTTCTATTGACAACTTTTCAAAAACATAGTTTTTTAGGACCAGGGAGATAGCTCAGTAGTCTGAGGGCCTGCCTGACCACGTGCCATGCCAGCCCTGAAGCCACACGTGTTGGTGCGTTTCTGTAATATCAGTACTGTGGAGGTTGAGACAAGAGGATCAGTGAGACCCTGTACCAAATATATACATACATACATAAATGTTTTTAAACATATTTTTTTAAAAAATACCATAGTTCTATGATGATTTCCTCCTTGGTTATACTTTGTTTCATTTTTATTTCTCATTGAATAGTTATCAAAGAATATCTGGTTTTCACTTTGTCATGCATGCATTTTAAGGCTATGGAGACAAGATATTATGAATGATAAAACTCCAAACATTAATAGTCAACATTGTTAATCACAGTCATTATCAGGAAAGAGAGAAAGAATATTCAGTGGTTTTCTGAAATGAATTCTATTTTGTTTTAATTTTATTTATTTATTTATTTATTTGATACATGGTCTCACTACATAGTTCAGACTCATAGTGATCCTCCTGTCTCAGCCTCCTCAGTGCTGGGATTACAGGCGTGTGCCACCACACCTGGTTTCAGGCCAGCACTGCAGGCCCAGAGTTCCTGGGACTGGTAAGGTATGCAGTTCCAGGTATCAAACTCAGGTCCTTGTACTTGACAGGGAGGCACTTAGACCATAAAGCTATCTCCCCAGCCCTAGAGATGATCTCTCACTTCTTGAACCCCTGTAAAATATTAAAGTATTAAGAAATTAATTAGATTACCAGCTTAAATCAATCACATAAAGTTTTCAGAGTTCTAGATATTTGGAGTATAAATATCTTTATGTCATACTGATTTGATTTATTTTGGATATATATCCAGTAAGTGAGAGCACTGAGTTATAGTGTTGTAGACAGCTGAATTAGATAGAAATATTATAGGCAGTTAGACAGGGCCAGGACCTCAAGGACAATATGGAAGACAAGATGATTTCACAACTATAAATAGACATTCCTCTGCTGTGGGCCAAATCTCAAAACAAGAGTAAACAAATATAGCTACATACTTCCCTAGGGATAGACATCAGGGACTGATACTCTAAGTAGGTATCAATCACATTGAAAGAGCCCAATTGAGTCACTAACCCAACCCGCAACAGGAAAAGAAAGGATTTAATCAATTTTACCTGAGCAATGGTGCTTGTAATCTCATTGGTTGTCCATAGTTTTGTCCCACCTCATGCTCACCTAAGCGAGTTCTCATGTTCTCTACCACCTTAGACCCAACCCACCACATGGCTTTTCTCTATAAAAAGTCCCTGAAAGAGACAGCTTCCCAGGGACACCCACTGGGGAGCCCCCCTCCTGTCCCTCTCTTGGACAGGAGCTTTCTTTCTCCTAATAAATATATTCTGTTCATAACCTCCGTTTGTCCCTAAAGTTCATTCTTCAGCTTTACAGAACAGGAACTTGTCTCAGGTAATTTTCATGTTGGGAGATCAGTTTTCCCTATATCATTTGGGAGGTTCCCTATATCATTTGGAGGTCATCCACCCAGGATCAATTTTTACATTGTATCAACACCACAGATGTTTTAGTTCTCTGAGTAGGCTCACTTCTATATTTTATGCTTGTACTGCTCTACATTTTCACTGACATTATGCATTTTCTTTCCTTTACATTCTCAACAATAATTATTTTTGACATTTTGTATGTACATTTTCCTTATTAGTGATGTTGAGAACTTTTTCACATGACTACTTCCATTTGTATGGCTTCTTCAAAATACCTAGTTTCTTTGTCATTAATTGAATTGTTTTGTATTGTTAAAAAATTGCTAGTAAATTATATAGTTCTTTATATATTAACTTCATTGTATGTGTGGTTTGCAATTATTTTCTCATATCGTATGGGTTGGCCTCCCATTTTATTGATGGTTTTCTCTGTTGTGCAGGAGTTTTACAGTTTGATGTAATTCCACTTGTTTATTTTTCCTTTTGTTGAGATTGAAATTCTATTGGTAGCTCAGAGGTGTACTATAATTGTCAGTAACAGAAGTATTCTTGTTATATCTATTTCCAATATATATCTCAGAGTTTATCTACAGTCTTGCCTTGGAGAAAGATTGATCCCCATCTTTCTGACACATCTCTGATGCTTTCTTGCCTTCCCATTGGTGAAACACAGTGTTGATCTTAGCAGGGACTTTTGCATCAATGGGGCCATAACTTTAGCTTCCACTTTTCACTGCGGGTGTCCATCTTCAATACAATCATCAACCGTAGGAGTTCTCCATTTACAGTGTCACAATGTGTGATATACTGCAGAATCTTAAAAATGACACAAGTATTGAAATGATCTTGGTGAAAGTTTTATATTTCAAATACAGATCAAGTAGCATCAAAATGACAGCTTTATGGCCAAATAAAATTTATACAACCGAAAACAAAAACTACATGGTTTTGGTTTGTGTTTTTTCTTGTGCTCTTTTCTTTTTCAAAGAAAAAGGAAGTGTTCAGTTTGTGATGAAATGTTTTTGTAATGTTTGACCAACAAGCATTACCTGGCTAATTAAAGCAAAAGCTTGGATATGACACTAATCACATTGATAGACTCTCTCCACTTTCTGGACCCTCAAAAATATGAAGTCAATCAGTTAAAGGATTTAATTTTCCTTTATTTCTGAATATATTCCTGACTGTCAGGTGCATGAATTTTTTGTAAACCTTATTATTTGGAGCCAAACCTTCTAGATATCAATCTATTAAGATAAATGTTGCTGCCAGCTAAACTAGCCTTAAATGCTAAGTGGAAACTTACCTGCTATTAGAGTAGCATATTCCTTCAGAGAGGATTAGCTGAATATCTTTGTGTGCACACATTGTGCTAGGTGCTAGAATATACTATAAGAAGCACTGTGACTTATGGTTCTTGTGTAGAAGCACAACTCATGTCTCTAGTATATTTCTGCTATGAAAATTATTTGAAGCTTTCCACTCGGTAGTTTTCTTATTTTCATATATTCTTTTACTCAATTATTTTTGGATTGCCTCAGACAAAATAATTAGTAAAAATTTTTAATTCTTTATTAATGAACCTTGCAATCAAGTTTAGAAGATGCGTATTAGTTAAAATCACAAATGTACATGAACTGTAATGATGCATTTGATGAATGAGAGCTTCAGAATGTAGTGAATAGTATGGGTCCTGAAAAAAGGGATGTGCATGGTGCATGGAATTGGGAGGAGACTGGAGGAAGGGAGGCTCTATCCCAGGCAAGGAAGATGAGACATGGAAGTCCCAATGGTGGAAAGGATTTAGAGAATTTAGAGAACTAGGAGAGCCATGTTGTGGCTGGGTCAATGAAACCACAGGGGGATAAGGTTAGGGAGATGGTCACCGTGTTCAACTTTACTTTAAGAGCTTCAAATAGTAGTAAATGTATTAGATGTGGTAATGTGAGGACCAATAGGTTGTGTGTGTTTGCATATGTATATGTGTGTATATGGAAGTTAGAGATTATGATTTAATGAGAGATGTGAAAGACTGTAGTTAAGTGATCTTGGGCAAAGTCCCTGCTAAGATCAACACTGTGTTTCACCAATGGGAAGGCAAGAAAGCATCAGAGATGTGTCAGAAAGATGGGGATCAATCTTTCTCCAAGGCAAGACTGTAGATAAACTCTGAGATATATATTTAAATCTTAATTTCTTTATGAAATGGGTAACTTGTAATATTTTTGTTTTGGAGATACATTTGTGATATTATGAAATCATTGCTAGCAGTGATCATTATGTACAAGTAGGTGCATGCCCATAGAAAGGAAATCAAAATGTTGAAGAGAGATCTATAATTTCTTGTTTACTTTGGCTCTACTTATGTAATGGAAATAAGCTAAGTGCCCATCTCCTGATGATGAGATAAATAAAATATCGAATATATGTATAGTAGAATACTTGTTGGCTACAAAAGGATGGTTTATTGTTAGTTGAGACAACATGGATAAAAAGGTCATTATGTTAAATTCAATAAGCTACCATGGAAAGCCAAGTACTGTGTGACCTTAGTCATATCTTCAGTGTAATAGAAATTGAGAGTAAAATGATGCCTGTTGGAGACTGGAGAATGTAGGGGAAGGAAGGAATGAGGAAAGGTTTATTAAGGAGGGAAAGTAGCAGGAGAAAGAAAGTTGTGGGTGCTCTTAGGCTAATGCTAGATAACAATCCTGTAATAGTGTTTTAAATGTAGAGGAATTTTTAAAAATGTATTTCCCATAAGTAAATAACTGTTCAAAGAGACAGATTACATTTATTCTGATGTGGACAATACATAATGCATGTATACATTGTAATATCACATGATATCCCATGAATATGTCTGAATGTTATGTAGAACTGTTGTCAATGTCAGCCATCTGGATGAGTAGTGGTGAGCAACCAGTCTAAAAGAGTATCATTCTCTAAAACAAAGAATGAGATGGATCAGTGCTCTAAAATGCCTATTTAGGAAAGCTAAGTAACTGGAGGGATGACGGTTTGATCCCTGCCACCACATGTTTCACCAGCCCCAACCCCAGGGCAGGCTGGGCCAGCCATAAAATAAACAAACTAATAAAACAAAAAATGACAAAAGAGGCCAAGGTGTAATGGAGATGGGAGGAGACTGTAAGTTTGGTTGGAGACATGTTGACTGTAAGGTTGTGTTTTTGAGCACTTTCAGTGGAAATGTCAAAGAGGCAGTGATTTTCAGTTCTGTAGTTCAGGAAGAAGTGTGGTTTATGAGCCATTTGAATGAGGGTTGTAATTAAAGTCACAGATAGAAGCAACATTGACTTGGAAGATTGCAGAGTAAGATGAAAAGCAGACATGGGGTAGAATTTTAAAGAATGCCAGCATTCAGTGTGTGTGTTCAGTTACATTGCTGGGACAAAATACCTGATACCCAAATGGAGGAAGGAAATGTTTATTTACTTCTGTCAGTGGAGGTTTCAGTCCATACTCAGCTGGCTGCAAGGCAGAGTGGCACATGGCAGAGAGCAGCCATACATGGCAGTGGCAAAGAGCAAGAGAGCAAAGGGAGGAGCAGCGGCAACAACGGCTACAGAGAGCGAGTCTGCCCCTTAGGTTGCATTCAGGCCATCTTCCTCAGGCTGGGTGTAGCGCTCACGCACATAATCCCAGTGGGTCATGAGTTAATCACCAATTTCCTGACTGCATTAGGCTTGGGTGTCGTGCCTAGACATAAACCATAGCAGTCTGTAAAAGAGAGAATGATAAAAAGCAAGCCTTAGGAATAGCCAGGGAAAGGGAAAAATCTGTGGAGATTTATAAAGCTTTAGAAAAGTGTGCGGAAGGCTGGGACACCTTAAATTCTGAGGTAGTGTTTTTAAAAGCTCTTAAGTGTAGGGAGGTGATTTTATGAAGTGCTAAGAGAGACTGTCCCAAGGGAACTGCTCTGTGGAGTCATCTTATTTCAGTACCTCTGAACAGCACATCCTGTGCACTGAGTAGAAGTGACATTAATGACCCAGGCATATAGGAAGCATACTTCCAAAGAACTTGCAGTATCACCCCAATGAAAACTTCTAAAATTCAAGTCATTCAGTGCTCAAAGAGTATACAAAACTTTCCAAGTTCATAGTCCTTATCCATTAGTTGGAAAAGGCTGTAAGATAGTACATGTTGCACAATATGTTTATATAAATATGAAAGTGAATCTGTTTCTAATAAAACATTTGCACTTATCACAATACTGTGATAATAAGGTATAGAGAACATATTGTCACTTAGAATCAAATACAGTAGCCCTTCTTGATATTTACTGTCCTACAGTTTCTTTAAAAGTGCCACTAGATTTCCAAATAATTTTTTAAAGAAATATGATTCTGAATGATACATACCACTAGCAGTGGTACAGTGAGTCTTTTCTCTTGCTTTGTCCTACCAGCAAGTCACAGAGATACACAATTAAGTAACTTTTTCCAGAGTTGTTAGCAGTATCCTAATACCCTATGCCTTTCCTTTGCATTTGAGAAAACTTAGAACAGAAGTTTACCAGACTTCACGTGAAAATGTTCCTGCTAAAGGTCTTAGAGGAGGTCCCAAGGATCTTTCAAAGAGAATTCCAGTGATCAGCAGCTCAGTCCTGAGGGAGATTCTAATAACTGGCAAGACGATGTGAGGAAAACATCAATCATGCAACTGATGAGTTATAAATACATGAAAAATGTATTTCCCGATGCTTTCATTAACCACAAGCAATGCTGCTGCTAAATTTGTAGAACTTTTTGTCCTTTTAAGAATTTAATGTGTCCTTCAGGTATGTTTTCTCTCAAAATTTTTATTTTCACTTTCAATATCCCTTTTTGTTTTCTTTCATCGCCTATCTCCTTCTTGAAAAGGGTACATCTACATCCAACACTGATCAGGCCTTCTATCTTTAATAAGTTGTCATATCCATTTATCATTTTGAATAGCTCCCACTTTCAGGGCCAAATCTGTCAGCACAATAGAGGATCAGTAATTGCTAAGCATCCATCACATTGGGAGGGAGATGTCACTAAACTCTTGCGGTTCACAATAGCTCACTAACCTGAGTCTTGTTGGGCTACAACTGATATCACATGGTTTCCTTTCTGTTTTGTTTTGCTGTTTCTGTATAAAAGAGGAAAAAAAGGAAAGATTTTGGCTTTTGTTTCCAAAAAAGAAGCCAATCTTACACATTGAAATTTTACTATTTGTTTAACAAACCAGTATCCTGACATAGTTTCAAACGTAACTCTTTGATAAATCAATTGCTTATTAATGCATTAATATCAAAAAGGAGAAATGGCGACGGATGAATCAGGGGAAGAGCAAGTCACACATGAGAATTCTACGAGCATTCTTGTGGGAGAAGACTGAGCTACAAATGGCATTGTTTTCCATAATCCATGATCATTAAGTCTTTTTCTAAAGGCAAAGCATTAAAAAAAAATCTGACCTACTCAGCTTCACTGTTATGATTTGTGTGTATTTGTACCCCCAAAGCCTCATGTAGTGATTGTTACAGTTTGTGATTAAGTCATGACCAAAGGCTGGGATTATGAGTCTGAGTACTGCTGGGATTATGGTTGTGAGTGCTACACTCGGCCTGGGGCAGTTAGCCTGAATGTAACAAGGAAGACAGACTTGCTCTCTGTTGCCTTTGTTGTTGCTCCTCCTCCCATTTGCTCTTGCTCCTTACAGCTACCATGAACCTCTGCTCTCTGCCTTGGAGCCAGCCAAGTATGGACTAAAGTCTCCATTACAGTTAATGGAGCTAATTAAACCTTTCCTTCTTTCATTTTGGTTGTCAGGTATTTGTCCCAGCAACAAGAGAAGAGTAATGTAGACACTCATGATCTTCACTTTCCCATGGGTCTAATTCTAATAAGTTTCACTTTCTCACCATAGATAGAATATAGAAAGAAGGAACTGAGCTCCAGTTGGCATCCAGACAAGTTCCTAAACCAAGCTGAAGACGTCTTAGTCTTATTACACTTGTACCAGTGCATTGCAACAGTGATGGTGAAGGTGGCAGACATAAGGTAGCTGTGGTTGTAGGAGCCACAGCAGCAGAAACAGCACACTGGGCTTCCTGACTGTGTTAGCAGACATCTCAGCTTGATATTGGAAGAACTGCTATGTTCCTTCTAGCTCTTTTCAGTCATCTCACACCACGTGATATGTTGCAGAATTCTCGACACAGCTGGCCAAGGAATCCACCACAAGCTAAGCAAAGAGAGATGAAGGAAGCAGAGGTGGTGACAAGGAGATACACACCAAAAGAATGGGAAGTCACACATCCGTAAGGCTCAGACTCCCTTTACTCTCTCTTGTTTAGTTTCTTGAACTATTCAGTTTATGAAAACTGCAAAAATCTCTAAATTTTGGTAGAAGAAATCCATTCATAGAACACAAGCCAAGATAAGCCCATTGAATAATAAGAATTACTGTAAATTTCTCTACTTCTGGCTGAAAAATCAGTAATGTTAGTCGCACATTTTAGAGTTTTATTATCCCTTGGCCACTAGGTTTAGAAGTATGATAAATTGATAGGCTCAAGTAAGTGGTCATCGACAGAGAGACATAATGATAAACCTATAATTGCTTCTTTGCAGAGATACATAGGCAGAATACTGTACATTAGGAAAATACTTAAACACATGAAAGCACTAAAGGTGTTCTGAAAAAAGGCTCTCTTCACAGTCAAAGATTCATCTAATCCAACCTGTCTCAATTTGGCATCTAATAATAAAAAATGCAAGGTATACACTGAACGTGATGGCGCTTGCCTGTAATCCCAGCACTTGAGAGGCTGAAAACAGGAGGATCACTACAAGTCCAGTCTGCGTAGTGAGACTCTATAAGTCCTATAGTAAATACATTAAAAAAATGAAAGTTATTTAGTGTTCTGTGCTCTGTTGCTGAGCAAGTCTCACCATCAGGAACCTCTTCTATATATTTCATTTGTAATCATGTCTATATATTAATCTGAATGAGAATTATTTTTTAAAAAGAACAGTTAATTTGATTCAAGTAGACAGCCCTAATGGATAACTCTGACTTCTGAAATCTGGTTAGGACTTTGTTTTTTTTTTTTTTTTTTTTTTTTTTAAAATTTTTTTTTTTTTTTTTTTTTTTTTTTTTTTTTTTTTTTTTTTTTTTTTTTTTTTTTTTTAT